>QWTY01024730.1:0-31522 GCA_008033365.1 Pseudorectes ferrugineus | reverse complement strand
CACAGACAGATAAAGGCTCTTGGGTCAAGGGGAAAGTAGCATGAGTCAGAGAGCAGCAATTACTACAAAACAGGAAAATGTTATTGAAACATTTAACACAACCTCAAGTTCCATAAAAACAAGGCCAAAATACAGAAAAAAATGTGCTTAGTATTTTGGTAAAAACATCTCCAGCATGTTCAGTACAATCTTGTTTCATGCTGTAAAGCCTTTTGTCAGCCTAGGCTCCAGGCATAGCAATGTAAGCAGCCACAAGGACAGCAGCACAGCCCTGACCTGCCTTGCCCAAGCCCACATCCTGGAGGCTGACCACCAGCTGCATGGGGGCGCAGCAATTGGGGCAGAGGCAGGCAGCAGAACATGCTGGACTTCCCCCAACAGTGCCCCAGTGATCCCCATCTTTGGGGGATCTCAAGTACCACGTTCTGGGGGCAGCACCTCCAGTTTATACAACCAGACCAGCTCTTGGTTGCTCTTTGCCTCAGACAAGGGCTCTGAGCAATGGCTGAGAGGTTTTGCTCCGTAAAGAGCATTATAGTGTTGAGAAAATGGAACCTGTTGGTGTGGCAAATGTGGGAGGTTGTGCCTGGGGGACAAAGGACCACTGAGCCTTTTCTAATGGCACTGCCTCCACTGCCAAAAATCTCTGGTCTGGAAACACCTTTCTGACTCTAGAAGACTCTGGAAACACACAGCTACAGTAGATTGTTCCTGCTTTCTCTGTTCAGGTAATGTGGCCTCAGTCCTCAGATTTGCCCTGCCTGGAAATTTCTCCTGTAAGCGATGGCAGGTATTACTGCAACGGGAGTTTTCTCTATTGAGACATAAGGTGGCCAAAAAGCATGAGAAGAGAAAAATATAACATCTACCAAATATCATAGTTTTAGCTGCAGTTAATCTGGCTTCCTCAGAGAACGGGTAAACGGGTCTGGGCTGGGACAACACTCCCTGGTGAGCTTCAGAGTGCTCCATAGGCACTGAGGTGTCTGACAGAGCTTGTAGTATGATCCCACAAATTAACAAAGAGCTTTATCTAGTAGCTTCTGGAGGAAAAGTAGCCAAGAGTGCACTTGGCTCTTTGAATATAAGTGGAGCTACTCTGACTGCGTGACTCTGTGGCAGAGACATGTCACACAGAAAGCTAGTTCCAGCTACAAGAGGCAAGGGTGTGATGGATATCACAAGGTTGTGCTTTCTTTTGTTCCCTGTTTCCAACATTCTAATCAAGAATTTAATCCTGTTCTTTGTCAGAAAACAAAGAGAAAATGTATTTTTTTTCTTTGAACTCTTGCATGACCTCAAGCAATACTAGCAAATACAGAGTTTTCTTTACAAATAGTGAAATCAAACACAGTCAAGCCGAAGACAAAACAGAAAGGGCTCTGCAGTCCTTGAGTTACTTTGTGCCTCCCTTCAGTGTGAAGACTGGACACTGACATTTGTGCTCTGCTGAAAGAAGTCTTTCCTGATGAAAATCAAGCAGTGCTTTTCTAGCTAGGGATAGGCAGAAAGAACTGGCAGAGTCAAAAAAACCTATGTTAAAAAACTCTGTTAGCTGGCTCTTCTCTGCAGAAAAAATTGCCTGCAGGCATGTGAACGGTTCCTGCCAGCCCCACCTGCCCGTACACCTTGCCTGGCATCTTTGAAGCATCAGGTGCTGGAACCAGGGGCACTGCTGAGCACCATCAACCCTGATGACTCCATCCCCCCATGCACTGAGGATAGATCCACCCAGCTACCATGATATGGCTACAGAGAGAATTGTGCCACACTGCTTAGACTCAGTGGGAATCAGACATCGATATTTGTGGTATTTGAAAAGGAAATTAACTCTAATCTTGATTATTATTTATTTAATCAGGTTCAAAAAATGCATCAGAAGTAATTTTCACAGCTGTTGCTGATTTGTTAGTACATCTGTCCCCAAATCTCCCTGCTGTTTTCTTTATAGTTTGCAATCTTATTTTCCTTTGTATAAAGAAATGTTTTTCTCTCCCCTATTGTTACATGAAACAGCCACATGAACAGCAGTGCAACAAGGAGGCTGCCCATACCCACAGCCCTGTCAAGGGTGCAAAGCAAACAGGCTCAACAAGAGCAGAGCTGCCTCCCCCAGCTCCCCCTGCAGCTCTGCTCCCTCACCCTAGCAATGGCATAGGACAATTTGGTGCCAAACTTCTGCTGAGACCTGCCTTAACACATTAAGGTCACCTATTCTTTGTCATATGCCTTAGAGGGAAAGCCTGTTTCCCTCATCAGACCAGCTGATGAAGTGGAAAACACAGGGCACTTTCAGACTTAAAGTCCATTCAACCAGACTAGGCCCAAAAATTTGTTCATTTTTCCAGCTATGTGCTAGGTTTAAATCAAGATAGGACCTCTGGCTCCAAACCTTGCACCTCTTAATCTTTGGATTGCACTACTTTTGGCATCGTATGGCATGACTGGCCTTACAATCAGTTGTCTTTTCATGGGAATGCAGAACTGAGGGAGACAGAGCTTATTTTTGTTAAACTATTTGTCTGAGTCTATATTGGAACTCAGATTTTTTTGGAGGGGGGGAACTTTGAAACCAGCACACCACAGCCGGTGCTGGCAGAAAGCAAGCAGAAGGCCTGGTGATAGTGGAGCAGGGTTGGGTTCCCACAGGTTGTCATCCAGCCTGAGCTAAAGCAGTCTGAGTGCTCCACAGGAAACTCTAAGAATTAAAAATTACATCCCCTCACTTGCCCTCCTGCCTTCACAGTCAGGCCAGTCTGAGGGCTTTAATCACAAAGCCTACATGGGTGGGAGGGCTGGAGGGTTAGTTGTGGGTTTTAATTATGGTCATTATGTAATTGGATAAAATTCTACAGTAAATTCTGCAGTATTACAGGCACATCACAGGTAATGAAATACTTCTCCACAGGCCTAGATTGCCATTAAATGAATAACATTTGTCACTGGACATACACCTCCTCAGCTGCAATTACATTAAATATTTCAACTGGGAAACTAAGGCACAGGTCAGACAGCCCATTTGAAAGCACACACTTCAGACCAAGTCCGGACAGGCACTGCGAGATGTAGCTCTGTAGTCACAGAGATAAGAGCAGTGTAGGAGCAAATAGGTATTTCTCCCAGAACTTACTTTCCAGGCCGTTTACTATTGTGCTACTGCAAGTTTAATTCATGCACATTATTCAAAAATCCAGACTGTCAAATGTAAGTATGATCAAGCCTGGGTGAAGCATTCTGAGGATAAGCATTTTGTAATAGGGCTAAGCTCAGAGAGCAAATAGCTCCGGTAACTGAGATGTTTGCCCTCAGTGTGCTCCAATAAACTGATTTACCTTTCTTCTTTTTTTTCCCCTTTTTTTTTAAAAGAGCTGACGCAAGTTTGTCAAAGGGAGTTGTTGGGTGTAGCAGCTGTTGATTGGTTCATCCCATACACTCCCATTTGTCTTTAAATCACTGTTCAACTGCTCTAGGTTGCATATGAGTAAACTTTTTCTTACAGGTGCAATTCCTAAAAGATATAACCTGCCTAGGAAGCGAGGACAGGAACCTGCTCAACTCAGAGGTAATTTTTTTTTTTTATAAAATTTGATCAGTGTACTTTAGACACTGACCACATCTTCAGAAACTGGGAATTACAAATTTAATTAATCTGTAAGTGCAATATAAAGGATGGGCTCCTTAAGATTTACTGACATGGTAATTTGTGCTGGCAAATATCTTTGGTGTTTCTTCAGGAATGAAATTTAGTCTTCTCTTTTGTACAGAAAATCAAAACCTAAGCAACCATAGAAGCAGCAAAAGTATTCAAAATTGCCCAGTCAATTAAGAAATGAATGATTGCTTTCCTTTGCAGCCCTTGGCTATCTTCTGAGAATTTTTTTCCAGGCTTCTGAGTTATTTGGCTAATATTTCTTTAAACAAATGAACTTGTGAAAGCGGGCTCTACATTTTAATTGTTTATTTCACAGCTGCAACACTTACTTTGTTTTGAAATAGTCACAGAGACAATAATCTTATAAAGTCACTGTCATGAAGATGAAGAATCTGGCAAAATCTGCTAAATCGGATACCATGGCAGAGATTACAAATATTGATATTGCAAAAGCCATGAAAGTGTTAGTCATATCTATGACCCGGCATTATTTGCCCAGTGGTTGTCCATTCGCCTAATGTTCTAACTGCAGACTGGACAGAAATCAATACCATTGTGAAATCAGATGCTAAAAATTTCATCATTTTCCAAATCATTGCTGAAAACCATTACTTAATGAATGATGCAGAACAGTACCCTATACTTGAAGAGGAAAATGAGTTTTATAGAGATAAATAACTGCCCTCTAATAATAGGTGAATTTCTTTTGCAATGAGTATTTCCAATTTAATACCATACTTTAAGAAAAATCTTTTCTGTTCAGCCAAATGCTACAAGAGGCAGCAAAAACATCACCGTATTGAAGCCAAGTTTGTGGAACGCTGGAAATCTAAGAGATTTCTCTTGTATGTTTAGGCACCAAAATCATAACTCTGAAGCAGAAAGCATTAAATCCCAGGGAAGCTAAAGCAGATGAACTTTGGTGTTTCTCCTCCAGTATTACAGGCTAGGCTTCTGGCAAGGCCCAGGCCTGCCCAAGCTTTGTGGCTGTGCTTTCATGCCATCCCTGCCCTGGTTCCTGGCCGTCCCCCAGGAGCAGCAACCCAGCCAGCACAAACCCCTGAAGGGTGGAACTGAGTGCCTGATGCCAGTGTATTCCCCTTTATCTAAATATCTTGCAGGCTGAGTAATGGCTCCAGAGGCACAGGGTCACCCCTTGCCCCCCTCAGGTGAAGAAGTGACAGCTCTGCCTCTGCTGTGTTACTCATGGGTAGAACATGCTGCCAGTGCCTGTACATCTTCCCAAACCCCTCAGTATCTGCAGTGCTAGGAACCTGAAGATATGGATTGGCACCAACTAAGGACCAGCTCTGCCAAATTCTACTGAAGTTCAAAGGCACCATTGGTCATAATCACAGTTACTAGTGTTTGCAGGATTCAAATCTAATAGCAGGCCTGTTTTATGGGTCTCATTCACCCCACCTTTATGCCAGTGCCTTTCAGCTCATGGTTTGCAAACCTCTTGAGCTCTACCAACCTCTCCTTAAAAAGTTACAACTGCAAGAAAGCAGATTCTCAACAGACTTAATTTTGCCACCTGAGGCTTTTTACTTTCACGAGAAGACTTTTAGGAATTCACAGATTTAAAAAAAAATAAAATAGAAAATCACTTCTTTATTCAGTAATTCCACAGCCTCTTGAAAGGACGCCCATAAATCGGATGACTTGTGTAAATGTTTGACAGGGCAATGTCCAGATGATTCTTATGCTGTAACATGTATTTTCAGTCGAATTTTCCAAATTGTTTGCTGTGCTGCACGAGCTTTCATCCTCAGCCTAATCTTTGTGCAGCTTAACTCCTGGCAACTTTTCTGCTTACTTTTCCTCCATTTCCCATCTCTTTGAAGATCTGTGTTTCTTGGACTGCCGCTTCTGGAAAAGAAATTTCTCCAACAAGAGTTAGGCAGTGCACACAGGGGAGATTTTACCCTTTACCGGAGCAGGGATAAGCACAGTTAGATTTGTTTGCCTGACTTTTACACCACAGATAAAAAATAAGCATCAAGAATTGGGAAAACTCTTTTTTCTCAGACAGGGCAGTGTCTGCATTTGAAGACAGTTCCGTGAATGAAACCACAGTTGTTAGGGCTCTGTCGGGGGTGGAGGGGTGAGGAGGGAGTGTTACTGGGTTTTATCTCATGGAGTTATTCATATCCTGAGCGGGCAGAATCCCCCAGGCACTGGAATGTGAGTGCCAGCAGCTCTCCCCTGATGCCTGAGTCACTCATCCCTTCACACACACAAACACTACATGAGGCAGCAGAAAGAATTAAACCCAGCCACTCTCTCTGGTAGGAAATTTCATAATGCACTGTGATATTGCTTCTCCTTTTCAGTTGTCTGGTCTGGGTGAATGCTTTTAGTAAGAAGCAATGAATTTGACATTAATTTCTAGCCTGGAGTCAGTTTTAACCTCCCGGGTTGGTATTTAAAGTTTATACTTGCATTTTAGACACAGGCACTCCAAGATCTTGCCGCTAGAGATATGCTTGTAAATGTTCTTAAGAACAGCATATGATCAGTATCAGAGGACACTGAAGGTCTGGTCATCGAGCTGGACCTATACACCCATAAATGCAAACCCAGCAGAAAGGCTATTAAATAATTGTAGATTTAGTGTTACAAAGAGCTAGACTTAGAAATTATTTGTTGCAGTGTTTTCTGATATTGTTACTATGGAGCATTGAGCTGCATTTGGCATGTGATATTTAGGAAAATTGTCATGAATCTGGCCAGTGTGCCTGATGGCAAAGCAGCAGGTAAATGGCCAGGAAACTGTAACTCTGGCCCCAAGCGTGCCAGCAATGTGCTTTCTGATCTCTGCTCACTCCCTTCACTGGTGTCCCCTCAGCTGTGGAATGGAAATACAGAATGCATCAAGGAATATCTTTGGGAAGGAAGAAGTATTGCAGAACTGCAACATTTCTTGCACAGTGTTTTCCTCTTGAATCTGGTGACAAACAGATGAATTCACATGTGTATCTGCAGATGAGTCTGTAGCACTGTAGTTGCCAAAATCCCAGAGGTGAAGCTCTCTTTGGGTTGTATAGTTTCATTGGGCCCACACAAGAAATAAAGAGTTGAGCATTTATTCCTATGATTTTTAAAAGGCAGGAATTCTTCTAATGGGGTAAAGATAATCAGTCTTATATCCATGTAATAATCCTGTGTGAGACAGAGCTTCCAGTGATGGGTCAAGTAAGAATTAAACACCGGTCCACAGAAAAACAGAAACTGGCCTATTAGAATTGCACTTCCTAATTATCAAAAAATGATCATACAGAGATCACCTCTGTCAGATCCCAGTAAAAGGGACAAATCTACAGAACATATAAACCTGTGACAACATTGATCTTACAACAAATGGGAAAGCTGGCTATACTCCTTTTTTAACAGCACGCATTTCTGCATCACCCTCCCCTAGAAATTCAAAAGCAGCAGTTCAGGAAATTATTTTCTGCTGGCTTTGTATTTTTTCCAGATGCTGGACATCCGCTGTGCATCTGTCGGCCTCTGCACTCTTTACCATCTGAAGGGAGACAGGAGGACCAAGTGCTGGCATATAAAGAGCATTCACACTGGTTTATCTAATTTGAAGAAAACTCTAATGAGTTCTTTGTGTTTTGTTTGCAGAACAGAGTGTTCTGGCAGTCCCTGCATGATAGAGAGGACCTGCAAGCAGACGGCGCAGTGCTGTTTACCCTGAAGAAGTGAGTGTGTGTGCTGGAAAGCGCTGACCGTTCTAATGGATCGCATGGAGCTGCAAAAAGTCAACATCGAACCTGATGGCCAGAGCAACGGTGGGGAAAGCCTCGAAGGCAGCTACACAGAGCCGTCTGATTCAGAAAATGCTGCAATTAGGAGGTAAGCATTTATCTGTTCTGTTAAGGCTAGAAAGCAGTAATCAATAAACAAGCTTCACTAATGGCATGTGGGATGTTTTCCCACAGCACTGACCCTCCCTGCTCTGTGCTCTGGAGGACAGTGTGCCCAGAACAGCAAGGTAGCCCAGGTCCCCCCTTGCCTGCCACCACCTGGACTGACATCTGCAGGCTCCCAACACAGAGAACCCCTTGGCAATTTCCACCTACTCCAGCTGGATAATACATGTATAAGTTAATACACTCTCAGAGCAGTTCATCCTGAGCACACTGAGGGAGAATGCTCTCCAGGGCAAGGTATGGAGGGCAGCAGGGACAGCCCACCCCCAGGCATTCCAGCAGAACCCACCATAGCACGAGCACCTGCGTGGCTGGAAAAAAGTCATCTCAAAACAAGCCATCAGTCTCCAGCTCTCAGCTTGCTGCACCCCTCAGCACCTGTCTCCAACACGGCAGTTGCAAGGCCCTTTGTTCCCCAGATGTGAAGCATGTGCTCAGCTTCAGCGTGTTGCTGGCAGTACATAATTCTGCTTTCCAACATCTGCAATCAAATGTAACTTGAAGATTACTGGCTCTAAAACTTAATTCCAAATCAAAGCAAAGATCTACTAAACATGCCATTGGACATGAGAACTTTGCCGGAGACCAGAGCTTTTTTCTGAAGGATTTTTAAATATTAATTGCAATCTCAAAGTTTCCACTGATGACAAAAGGCGCTACTCAAATAAAATGTCTGTCATAAGCTTTATCTAGTATTTTCTTATTTTTCTTTGTGTTCAGTCCCTTTGCTAGTAATGATGCAGAAAGTCAGAAGTGCCTTACAAATGGGTATCTGGATGAAAAGAAATTGGAAGACTATAATGAAGAATATGTAAGTTTTATTCATTTTTAATGAAAGAATGAATGAATGATTACAAAGTATATCTTCTTGACCTGAATTTTTTCTAAAAGTTTGAGTAAGCAAAATTACTCTGGAGCTTGGCCAGCATAATTTTGGCTTTCAAAGAATTAACACATTTTCTAACAGTTAGTGCAGCAAACCCTTTCTGTTGTCTTACAAGTAAAACTGAGTCTTTCCTTCACAAATAATCAGAAAAATTCCTCAGATCACACTTGAACTTGAGTAACATCTCCATGTAATCTCAGCTGAGACGTGCAGACAGGGTGGGTTTGCACCCATTTTCCTGACAGGACATTTGGCTCAGAAGGACTTTGTTGTTCCTATAGCCAGGTAGATCTGTGCCTTAGTGCATACACGCTTGTATTTCTAGTTTCCAGCATCTGTGTAAATGAACCCACATCCAGCTGCATTGCTTTAAAGAAAGGACATTATTGTTTTGGCTTTATGATGCTGAGCATTACATGGTCAGCACACCTCCAACTCCCTAGACAACGCCACATGCAAGTGAAAGCACAGCACCAGTTCCTGGGGGTGCATGTGCATGTTCATGTGCATGCCCTGCTCAGGATTTAATGTTATTCAATTTTTAGTGAATTTGATGAGATAAAAGGCGTTATTTTATCAGTTGTCTTACAAATTTTATTAAGGAATGGTCACATAAAATCAAAAATATTATTTGTGATTGTAAGCTAAAATTAAGAGCCATGTTCCCTTCTTCTTTTCCACTTGGTGTCAGTTGTAACTCACTCACACACCATCCCCTCTCTCCTAGGTTTCATCCTCTTCCACTCTTCTGCTTCCAGCCCTAGGCACACAGCACTCCTTTCTTTCCTCCCCCAGGCACACTTTTAGTCCCCCAAAGAAAAAAGAACATCCTACTTGGAGAAAAATTCAATAATCTGTTGTATTCTTTTTTTTTTTGAAAGTTTGAATACTTCAAAATCAATAGTTGGGAAATCTGTTTGATAACAGCATGTATTTCTATAGAGGCTAGCCAACACAGCCAGTGTAACTGTGTCACCTTAGTCGCCTGTCAGGAATGTAGGCCTCCTCCTGACTGAGACATTGAAAGAGTGGGAGGAGGCAAACTCTACCAGCACAGCTGTCTTTGGGGTAAAGTGACTCCTTATGGTGGCAAGTGCCTCTGGGCTTGGGAATCTTGAAAAAGCTCCACCTCTAGGGATCAGGGGAACAGTACAGGGAAAACCAGAAATGAGGATAATTAGCCAGTCATGCTCAGTAAAATGCAAATGAATTGCCATTTTCTGTTCTTGCACCCAACAGCACAGGGGTAGAACTTCCTTTGGAATGTCCTCGTTCAACCTCAGCAATGCCATTATGGGCAGCGGCATCTTAGGGCTCTCCTATGCCATGGCCAACACGGGAATTATCCTTTTCATGTAAGTACATAGAAGGAGAAGCAAATAGATTATCAGCAGGCGGCTGGAGCTGAAGTTTTTATGGTTAGAGAGGTATGTTAAGCTTGGTTTGTTAGCTGAAGATTCTCAGAAGATCCTCTGTAATGAAAACATTTTAGCTTCACCACAAGGAACCATCCACTGCTGAAAACCCTTTTATTTTTTTAATATTTTAGTCCTCCTTTGTATTAGGAACACAACTGTGAATTGATACAGTGCAGTCAAAAAACAGAAGGAAAGAACAGTATACTGGTCCTAAAATAGCAAGAGCGATCTTGCCGGTTCAGTATGGGAATCCAACAAGGGAATTAAATCACCCATAAATATACTTACATCATTCTAACTATCTAATCACTATGTAGAAATGGAAAAAGAATATTCAATATAATCTGAAATGGCAGCATGCTTTGAGTGCAAAGGCATTCACATATTTAATGTTGCTGCTTCAAGTCTGTTTGTACCCAGTGTGCCCAAATGATAGCACTAGTCTGTGACTAACAAGCAGTATCTACCCAGAATGGGTTTTGATAGACAGTAACATACAGCCATGGGAAGTTTTTTAATTGATGGCTAACATCTGGCTCCTTTCTATGAGACAAACTGTATCAAAAATAATTTTTGGTTTTCTTTTTTTAATAACTGATATTAATTTTAGCTGAAGCCTTAATTTTAGCCTCCCGTGAGACTGGAATAAAGCATGATATTACTGTGTGACAATAAGCCATTATTTGACATTACTGAAATCTAGCATGTTTTTATACAGCTTCTTGCTTGTGGGGACTGGGTAACTATGACAGCAACAACATTTGAAATGTTACATGCAGCTTCCAGTTGCTAAGAAACATCTCCTGTTTTGCCAGTATAATTTTTAACTGAAAATTAATTGTAGATTCAAATGCTGTTCTGTGTAAGTGCTTCATAACACCTGCACTCAACTGGTTTAGATACAGTATTTGCAGTGCAAAAAATGGAAGCCAGTTCTAAAATTGACTGCATCAGGGTCAGAAAAATATAGGGTATTTTTTTCCTCCATCTTTCTCTGAGCACTTGTACTATCTACTATGTCCATAAATGATCACTGGGAAGAAAACCATGATACGTTAAGCCTCCCTAACAGGAAAAAAATACCTTTATAATATCTTTATTTTGAAACTCTGTTCATTCTGACTGGTGGCTAAAAATTCTGATATGAGCCTATGACATTAGCTCTTTTGGCAGTGCTAAAGCAGGGAGTAATGCTAAAGCAAAGAACAAAGGCATCTCCACCCACAGATCACTTTCTTTACTATGCTATTTCCATATTTCCTGCATGAGAACATTCTCCTTTCTGGTAGAGGAAGGAGTTCTATTTAAAGGTATAAACTTGTGTGTAGATATTGTTACCCCCACAGCATTTATCCACTTGCTTGAAGTTCCTCTGTTTTCACAGATCATGGTGTTAGTGTCAGTGGGAGATAAAAATCCCATCTACTGAGTGGAAACTACTGGACATGAATTCTAATTTAGACGATGCTGGCAGCATCGTCTAAATTTTTGTAATTTACTGTTCTCATGTTGCCCGAGTGCTTTCATGCTGGAAGGTGTTCTACAGGGTGAAGGCAAATAGAGGGCTCATAAAACTCAGAAGGTCCCCAAAAGTTCCCATTACATCCTTCCCACGGGGGAGGTTTACAGCGGCACGGAGCCTGCACCAGCGCAACATTTCTGCTGCACAGCATGATTTAGCAAGTGCAACCAGGAGGACTTTGGTTTACCCCACCTCAAGTGTCAGGACATGGAGACCATGTCTCTGAATAGCAGCTGTGTGGGTGCCCCTGATCAAGGAGAGTGCCATCTCAGCAGGATGCACTTGTCACCTCAGACATGATCCCCCCTTACCATATGAGCCCACAGCAGGAGACAACCCTGCCCATGTGAAGGTGGTAGCACTGTCTGTCTCTCTTGAAGAGGGACACTTTACAGGAAATTGTGATGGTCTGGTGGTCATCACCTGGCTCCAGGGCCTGTGTCTGCTTCTAGACTGTAACTCATTTACAAACTTGGCTGTCAGTGTCTCCCATATCTGTACCAAACCACACGTTCAGTGGAGTGGAAGGTGTGGGCACAACCTCCCGTTAAGCTATGGAATAAAGTGCATCCATATTTTCTGTCTCTGTCACGTTATTGTCACGTTCCCTTCCTCACCAGCACTTGTGCAGGTTGATGACAAGATGGTTATGGTAATAAGATATGCTGTCCACAGTGCTGTGCCCTGAAAATGTCATACAAAGCTACATTTTTCACAAGCTGTTTACAAGAGGCAGGTAGCTGAAATCACATAGGATGCACCTGTTGTGTCAAAGGAACATGGCAGTAATCAGAATTACTGAATTCAGGCACTGCTACCATCAAGCAGAGTAAGGCTACAAGACTAAGCTACCAGTGCTCCAAGAGCAGGTTTTCCAGTGTTGTGCCACACTTTAACATTATGCAAGATTTCTAATGTACTTGCACAGCAGGCAACTAAGCTCCACTGCACAATGATATGGCAGAAGTCAAAAGCAGTGACCAGGTAGGAGGTAGCATTGAAGTTGTCCCAGTCACAATTTGGTTTGGGGTTTCATTTTTGTGGGGTCTTCTGAAAGCTCTGATTAAGGACAGATATGAAAATGAGAGGTCAGAGAACAGGTAAGAGTCCGAAGACCAGATTCTTGCATATAAATCTGTTTACTTCAGTAGGATCTTGTTAAGACACAAGATTCTGTCCTTCTGAAATAGCACAGAACTGGCACTTACTGGACTTAAGCCTTCAGGGGCTTTTAGAGTGTATAAGGTGCAACTGTACTCACAAGAAAGCTGCAGTTAACGCTTAGCTCTGCGTTTAGCACTGGGAGACCAAAGAACAAACTTGCTGAAAACTATTTACATGTTGAACTTCATGAGAATGAGCAAATGTATGTTCAAATCAACTGAGTGTCTGTGATGTCTTGCTTAGGATTCTGATTTCTGCTTTGCCTTGCAGAATTTTGCTGCTCAGCGTGGCAATATTGTCACTCTACTCAGTCCACCTTCTACTGACGATATCAGAAGAAGGAGGTAGGAGGATCAGGCTGTGATTGACAGAGAGTCCCTACTGCATGCATATATTTTACCTTGGAATGCAATTTATCAAGTATGTCCAATGTAGTGGCCCATGTTTCTTTTTTGGTTTTGGTTTTGTTTGGGTTTTTTTTTCAGGATCATTAGTATATGAAAAACTGGGAGAAAAGGCATTTGGCTGGCCTGGGAAGTGTGGTGTTTTCATTTCGGTCACAATGCAGAATATTGGAGGTAAGAGACAAAAGTTTTCTAGCTTCCAGTGCTCTCCTACAGAACACAAGTGCTTTCTTTCTCTCCTCTGTCTGGCTAAATGGCATCAGAGATGAGCCAGATACAGCATACATTGTATTTCAAAAAGGAAGGATATGAGGAATTCATCTCACTTTTTTTCAGCTGACACTTCAGTGTATGGTGAAAGACAGTTGCCTGGGATCTCTCCATGGCCAGTGAAGAGGCTTCAATGATGGCTAAAGTGCCCTGACTGACTGTCCTCAAGGAACTGACCATTTCTCTTTATTGAGTACAGCTCAGACTGTTATTAGCATCTAGTTGAAGCATCTGCTTCAACTTCAAAAAGATTAGTCTGACCTAAAAGGAACAGCACAGGGTTCTGACTTCTCCATAAAAGGCTCTCCAGTAGTTCATTTTTCAGCTGAATTCTGTCCTTGAAATATCAGTTGGGTTGTGTTACTCCAAAGATGTGTGTTTAAAGTAATTTTGGAATGTATTCACCCATGAAGATACTTCCTCTGAAATATCTATGAAGTAATCTCCATCCTCTCAGAACAGGAGACTTACCAATATAAACAGTAGTGGTAGACTGTACATTCATTCAACAACGCTTTTTGCCTTTACTGTTCTGGAAGAAGCCTTTCAGGAGGCTGAAGAACGCCAGGTCTGAAAGCACAAGGATGTTTATAATTTTTTACAGATTCCTTAAGGAGAGGTAATTGAAATTTAAATTAAATGTGCCATTAGTCAATTAAATTTGTGCAGATTTTTTGTAATTTCTCTGTTGGAACTTACTATGTTTTGCAAATCTCCATCAACAGATCATTACTGTCCAACTTTGCTACAAAAATAGAGTTCACATCTCTGTACTGCAAAAAACTTTTTGATTTCGTTCATAAAAGATGTTATTCTATGGAATTCCTTTTCTTCGTCAAGCCTGGATATCAAATTGGTTGAATTCAGAAATGAAGTATGCTTCCCTGTTAAAGAGGAGTAGCTGTTCCTCTAGTGCTTGTCTAGATTGATCCATAGGTCTCTCCTCTCTGTGACAAACATAAAACAAATGAAAAAAGCATTACTTCTGGCAGTACATTTTAAATGAGATGTGTAGAAGTCCGCTCTATTTCAGGAATCTTGACAACTAGTTGATTTCTTTATATGTAGAGAAGATACTGGAAGAAAGAAGTTGAAAGTAGGAAGGATAAGGTAGCTGAAGAGATCTAGAGGAAGTAACAACTGAAGTTACTACAGAATGGGGATGGACAGTGTCCATTGGAAAAAAAACATAACAAAAAAGCAAAAGGAAGTTAAGAGTGATTTAAGTATGCTATAAATTCAGTAGTAACTGTTGCATTCTAATACAGAATGCTAGATGTCATTCAGAACATGTTCATAGCCATATAAAGGATTTATTTCTTTATTTACTCATACTGTTATTTAAACAAAACTCATTTCTCTACTTTAACAAAAACTTTGCTCTTTTTTTGGAACGACAGTTTTCTCTGAAGGTGTTTCCTTTGTTTGGGTTTTTTTCCAGCCATGTCAAGCTACCTCTTTATTATTAAATATGAACTGCCTGAGGTCATCAGAGCATTTATGAAACTTGAGGAGAATTCTGGGTAGGTGCCTTTTCCCAGCCTGAACCTCAGATGAAAATTTTTCACTTCCATGTCAATGATGATTGTTCTTATTTTTATTCTTCCTCTTTAGAGAATGGTACCTTAATGGGAACTACCTCGTCATACTTGTAACAGTTGTGATTATTCTTCCCCTCTCCCTTCTAAAAACCTTAGGTAAGCTTAATGCCTTGCTTAAGCTCATTTCTTATTCCTGTTACGATTGTGAATTTATATGTAACTGAACTGGTTTTTTGTTTTTCTTGCTGCACAGGTTATCTTGGTTATACGAGTGGGTTTTCGCTGACCTGTATGGTTTTCTTTGTCGGTGTGGTAGGTGACTGTTTGGGTATTGTCTCCAGGCAAATACAGACTCTGTAAACCTTAAGCACTGTTATTCTTACCATGACAATTTAATGTAGGTGTTAGAATAGCACCTGCAAGTGAATCAAACCAACAACCTATTGCTTAATGAACTCAGAATAAAAAAATCAGTTTAAAAAACACTTGAGAATAAAAAATAAAGCAGAGGCAGAGTAACAAAAAAATATTTGCAGAAGAAGCAGAAGTGGTAGCACTTGCTTTCTTGCTTCCTGTCTTTCTGAGTGTCTGTTTATACTTCTGTTGGAATACCACAGATGTGTAATCTCCTAGAGTGGTACTCTTCTGATAACATTGTCTACTCTTTCGTAGGTAATCTTCAAGAAATCCCAAATACCGTGTCCTCTTCCTATCATGGACCACGGGGTTGAAAACTGGACCACCACCAATAGCACAGTGCCAATGCACCTGGTTACGTTACCAAATGACTCACTCGGTTCTGGTGTGATTTTCATGATGGACAACACAGCCGGGCACTTCCTGAGCCTTGAGGAGCCAAAAGATGCCTCCCCGAAAAGCAGTGTAGAATATGAAGCACACAGTGACAGCAGTGACAAGTGCCAGCCAAAATACTTTGTGTTCAACTCACAGGTAAGGGGGATTCTGTAGAATTTGTCTTTCACCACTTGTACCACAGCTAAACTGCTGCCTGCCAAAAGTCAGAGATACAGCCCGTGACCATTCTTACTAATGGGAGCTTTATTTTACAGACTGCCTATGCAATACCCATCCTGGCATTTGCATTCGTATGCCACCCTGAGGTGCTACCAATATACAGTGAACTGAAAGAGTAAGGTTCTTAAATTTTGTCCAATACTTCCAGTTATCCAGTGATAGATAGAGATCACTTTCTACGTGTTGTCCCTTGATTGCTGGTGTGTAAAAACCCACATGACAATGATTTATTGCTTTCCATAGTAAGCAGATACTGGCTTTGCTTTGATCTTGCAGTCAGATACTGGTGACAGAGAACCACTGCATTGATCAATATTTACTTAGGAAAGGAGGAATCTGGACAGTCCTTCAAATGATCTGGAATAAACTGGTTGCACTGAAACAGATAATTCTGGTTTCTAATAATATCTTAATAAATTCTGTGTCTGAGTCAGTTGCTGCTTACTCTTAAAGTTTCTTGGGATGCCATTGGTTTGGGTGTCTTACACAGGCTCTTCACTCAGCCTGCTTTACTTAACAAATATCAAAAATCAAATACACTTGCTTAAAACAGCACAGAGTTGATAGTTGGGAAGGGCTAATAAAAGGCATTTGTTGAACAGCAAAAATTGCATTACACGAGGGTGTGTTGCAAAAGTCAAGGAGGCTAAGATCCATTACCTCCTATTCCAGTAGGTTTACCCTCAAAAGCAATAAAAATTCTCACATGGCTTGGGAAAATGCTTTCAGGTCCTACAAGATGAAGATTTTCTTTAACCAAAGGATTTATGAAGAAAGGATTTGATCTGCAAGGGATTCTTGAACTTGCAGAACAGCCGTATGTAGATATAAGTGTATGTTCATGTAGAGATGGCTGAAAGCTCTTGTCTATTATTATTAACAGACCTGAAAATCTAGTCACTCCACTTGTTTTAATCTGAAATACACCATATGAGACTGACATTTACTAAATAACGATATACAAAATAATGTGGCACATTTTTATGTTGTTACTGAGAAGGCACTAGAAGTGGAGTTTCAACACATTTTAAAGATCTGTGCTGTTCTGCACAGAGTTGTAAAACATCAAGAGCTCTATGTAACCAATATAGTTGCTATGAACTTCGTATCCAGTGAGGGTGTGTCAGAGAGCTAAGATGCTTCAGAGAAGTTCTTGTACAGATAGAGGCTTTATAGGACTGTTATTCTCTTTCTTTCATACTTCAGTCGCTCCCGAAAGCGGATGCAGAATGTCTCAAATGTCTCCATCACTGGCATGCTTATCATGTATCTTCTGGCTGCCCTCTTTGGATACCTTACCTTCTATGGTAGGTCAAAACCCTGTTCTCTGCAGAATTTTCCCTCACTTTTTAAAGCAGCTGAGCTGGTTCTATCACAAAGGCTCAAGTATTAATATATTTCCTGGGGGCCTGAATCCTAGTGTAAGCAAGGTTCAGTTATAATACGCAGTGTGTAACCTTCTGAATGAACTGTGGGACTTACTCAGCTGTCAGACCACAAGTTCCTCACCTGTGAGAGACTCAGAGGCACCTAGTAGGGGGACTAGTTTTATTTCTCTTGGCTTTGTGAACTCAGACAAGAAGCTGCTGTAAACTTGACTCTTGGCAAAGGCCAGGAGTACTAAAAATACTCTAGTGCTCAACAGTTTTACATGACACTATTAAGTGCTATCCAATCTGTCTCTGACGCCACTAGTTCAGCTTCATCTATGCTGAAAAACAGGTGCAAATCATTCTAGTGTAAAAAGAAGTCCGGATGAGCTAGACTAACTGATAGGCAAACAGAGTGGTCCCTCTATTAGCACACCATTTTGTGCAAACGCCACCTCTTTTTACCTTGCTAGTTCCTCCATACAGCAGAGAAGTGAATGATACAGCACAATCTGCTCCCTATCACTGGGGCAAGAGGGCTCTGTTTGAGAGCTGGGACATCTGGGTGGAGGTCAAAAGGAGCTGTTACCAGTTCAGTGAGTTGTTTCATGTTCCATATCAAAGAAATTATTTTTACTTCATGTTCTACATCCACTTAATGACTTTCTCAAAGTCATCTGAAAGATACTAGAGCACAAAGCATCACCTCAGAGCTGTATTACCCTCATCATCTCTGAATGATGGACTTGTATCAGTCACGGTGGGAAAATTCCTTTCATGTCTAGCCCATAACATGTATCTAATGACAGCAGCTGGGCTAAAGTTAATCTTGCCTCTTATCTGGCTGCAGTGTAAAGATCCTTTTAAGTGTGCAAGGTACTGCTTAAGTGATTTAACTCCTTTCTGTTTCCTTTTTGTAGGAGAAGTTGAAGATGAGCTACTTCATACATACACTAAAGTGTACACCTTTGACACCCTGTTGCTGTCAGTTCGTCTGGCTGTGCTGGTGGCTGTAACCCTGACTGTGCCCCTTGTTCTTTTCCCTGTAAGTAACACAGCTGAAATCAGGGCTAACCCATATACACTGACTGAATGTGCTCAGCACAGACAGATTTTAACACTGAAGAAAAGTAAGCCTGAGCTTTTTATTTAGAGAGGTCTGTTTTCTCATATGCAGTTTGACGAGAGCATGGACCTTAGGCAGTCAGGGTTGCAAAATTTGAAAGACTGAAATAAATCAGTCTTTATAAATAAATCAGGAATGGCTTCTCTTTCCCTCTCTGGCTCTTTCTGTACTATATTTATCAGAGCAGTGCTAAGTACCAAAGACTTGGAGATATACTGAAACCACTTATGAGATTTCCTAATACAGACATAGGCACCTACTATAGCATCCAAACTTAGGACAGACACGTGAAGCTCAGGTCACGCATTGTGCAGGACTCCCAGACCGGGCTGCCAAAGTATGAGGACAGAGGCCCTTGTTCCCACCTTACATGCTTGAGTGTACAGACTGGTGAGGAAGATACATGCCAGAAAAAAGAGGCATATAGGACTCAGCTGCATAGTCAGTTGTCTGAGCAAAGTTTGGAGCTTCTGTGTGCTCGTCACAGGGAAAAACACAATAACCACAGTAGCAGGGACAGAAAGGCACAGCTAAACAATTTGCTCTGCAGAGGGACCAACCCCCCTCAGGGGTCAGTCTCCCCCAAGGAGCAGAGCTCCAGGCTCCTGAATGTATAAGACTGTCCCTCATACCTTCCCTGAGGTGCCATGCAGCAGAGGAGAAAATGGCCGATCTTCATCATTTGGTTTTGGGAGGCTGGTTTGTCATTTGTACAGCTTGTACAAGCCCAGCATCATGCTGCTGGAGGGCTCCCAGCAAGCTGCATCACACCAGAGTTCCCATGAGTAACCCTGGGGTCCTGTTGCTCCGTTGTCCTGGATGCAACACACGCTCTGTGTAGGTACTGTTTCCAGGCTTACTGTCAAATGCCTAAGAGCAGTGATCACTGTTCAGTGTTGTCTACTAAAAAAAAAAGGGTTCAGGTATAAAACACCCAGAGTGATCAGTCCTTCCAGCTTGGAGAGCTCCAGTGCTCTGCCTTAAACGTCATGTTCAAACCAGTGGCTAAATGTTTAAATTAGTCTTAACAAAATGATC
Source organism: Pseudorectes ferrugineus (assembly GCA_008033365.1). NCBI lineage: Eukaryota > Metazoa > Chordata > Aves > Passeriformes > Pseudorectes > Pseudorectes ferrugineus. The sequence continues at coordinate 12,155 of QWTY01024730.1, read as the reverse complement.
GGTCTTCATGGGAAAACAAGCTAAGGGCATTGCAAAAGCCTCTGTCTGTCAGGTGTGGCATTTTGTATTTTTAGATTTCTGTATAATCATTTTTATATCTGAATAGTTACCAGTTACATACCACAGCACTGATTACTCCATTAAAAGAACTCCTGAGAAAATATCATTTGCTTGCAAACCAGAATATCAAAGAGCGTTACACATTATATCAGGATAGCCAGCTTAGCAGATCTTACTACTTCAAATAAGGAGTATAATTGTATCAACTATTTTTTTTTATGAATCATTCCATTTTTATTTTCTTAAAGTAGTCAGAATTTTTTATTTAAAAAAAAAAGTTACTGCATTGCCAGAAAAATAAATTAAATATAGATCTGTTTACCATTAGTCACTGTAAAATTTCAGTTTGATATCTCTTTTTTAAGGACTGTGTCACAAAAGGAATAATGCACAATATGCTGACAGTAAGTTCACAGGAATGCAGGCAGAAGTTTTTTTCTGTAATAAAACTGTTCTACACCAACTCAAAAACTGGACAAAATATTTTCAATCTGCCTCCCTCTTCCTAATATTGGTTCACATCAACCTGAAAAACATGAAATACAAAACTCGTGCTGTGTTTTCAAGTGATGTACTACACTGACAGAACCCCATATATTTATTCAATTGCCAGACTCACCCAGAAGCAGTTATATATTTTAAAACAACCAAACAGAAGTGCGTTTGGAGCTTTTTTCAGTGTAAAAATATTTTTGTTCAATTTCTAAATACCAACTTTTAAGTTAATTGTGTTACTTGAGAATAACACTATCTCCAGCCACCAAAAGGATTTGCTTTGGACCTTTTTTCTACTTACCATCTTTTATGTTGTAAAAGCAAAAAAAATTCCATGATGTGTGAGAAAGTCAGTGAAGCAAAAAAGGATCCTCTGCAATAGCTTTTAGGATTATAATTTCCAAGTGGCATTGAAAAATATGCTTTTCTTTTCCAATATGTATATGTATATATTTAATGATTAAGTAAAAAAACAGCTTTTTCTTTTTCTCAGAAAAGTAAATGACAGAATTCTTGTAGGATTTTCAGAGGGATCAGGTTCAGGAATACAGCAATTCATATTTCACACATGCATTTTTTTGCCTGATGAGTACTTATAGTGGGGGGTTCTTTGAGGATTTTTTTTGCTGATATTAGCATCTTTCAGTTGAACAGATTTCATGTCCCTGATTTTACACCCTATTTACTTGACTTTCTTCTACACTGCAAATATTTGAGTTTCTGCATTAAATTGTGAACCCAGTTCTCAAAAACCTACATCAGAGTGAGATTACACTGAAAACACATTTTTTCAGTCAGAATTTCTCACACCAGAAGTAACTAACATAGATAATTTTTTTAAGTGAAAGCAAAGATACATAATTGTTGTTTTACTTCCCCTGCTGTTTTTCATCTTGCAGATCCGTTCATCTATCAGTGCATTGCTGTTTCCCGAAAGGCCATTCAGCTGGATAAGACATTTCCTGCTTGCAGCAGTAATTTTGGCTTTTAATGATCTGCTTGTAATTTTTGTCCCAACTATTAGAGACATTTTTGGATTTATCGGTAGGTTTCATAAATACTTCTTGTTGACTCTGTTATCCTTTCTACAACATATTTACATTCATGAACTGAAGGGCAATGTCTGTTTGGGTCTTACAGTAGAGTAACATAAACACAAATTGAAGTTAAAGGGGATATAAGAATTCCCAAACAGCTGACAGACAAAGCTACAGGCTACCCAACTTCGTTGTTACTTTGCATGAGGCACAAGGAATCCAATAATCCCAGTATAAAAACTGGTAAGAAATTTCCATTTTGACCAAAAGGGAATTTAATATGTGGAGGAGAGGGAAATCACCTTTGGTTTTCAAGCACCTAGAGCATGAAAAAAATTTATTGACTTCCAAACTGTTACACTAGAAAAAGGAGAAAAGTAACACATTTCTTTTGACATTAACAGTTCTCTCCCTACCACTTTCTTTTGGTCAGTTTTGGCCTCTGACTGAAGAGGTCCATGAAGAGCCTCCATGCTCTGAAGTGCTTGAGGACTCAGGGATGTAGATGCCGTCGAGAAAGATACCTCCATCGGGTTTCTGCAGCTGGTTTGCTCCTCCCTGCCTTTTATACTTGGGCCACCATGCTAGACTCTGCTGAGCAGAGAGGAGTAGGCACTTCTTAGGCACAGATTGTCCACTCTCTTTTCGATACCTGCTTTCCAGGTTCATCCCACCCTGGGAATGTCTATTTGCCCTTGTTTCACCAGCTGACATGCAGACATCTCCACCACAGGCAGCCACATCACTTTGAAAAAAATCCTCCCAGTAACAAGTGTCTCTTTGGGCCCCAAGCACCCAAATCAGTGTTTGGACATCTAGAGCTCTCCATGGATGTTGTCTATAGAGAGAGCCCTTCGTGCAGTTGGGCTCAGAAGGGCAGCTGCCTTCCCACGGGCTCTCTTTTGCAGGTGCACCACTCTGCTTTTCTGTCAAATGGTCCAGCACTCAGCTCTGCTTTCTCTTCCAGGAGCCTCTTCTGCTACAATGTTGATTTTCATCCTCCCTGGTGCCTTCTACCTGCGAATTGTTGAGACGCAACCCCGGAGGTCTCCCCAGAAGATTAGGGTAAGAGAACTGGGGGCAATTGCAAAAGGAAGGGTGGGAGGGTGTGTGCTTTCCACTCTTCATTAATACTCAGACCTTTGACTTGCAACATCTGACACTTGTTCATAAATGGTAGTGTCTCACTCAAAATACAGGTTCGGCAGTGGGATTCACCTGAGGCTTCACAAGACAAAGCCTTTAGTGCCCTACTGCTCCTCACACTCACCTATGTGTTTAGGATAAAGTGTGTCTTAAACCACTAGAAAAAGGGACTTACTTAATCCGATCTACGCTCTAGTTAACACCTGCATTTGCATAAATAGCACCAAGACAGTCTATAAGAAGTTGTTGGTTCATGCTAGAAGACCAGCTTTGGATTAAGAGGAAGATTTGAGGTCAAGGTTAAGAAGGAAGTTGTACTGCAGAGATAAGTAAGTAATAGTGAGCTCTTCTCTGAGACAGAGACCATACACCTACAGGATACACATATGAAGGTCTGTCATTTATGCACAGCATGTCTAAATGTCATACTGGACTGCCACTTCAATACCTTTTATCCTGAACATCAATAACTGTCTGCACATTTAACTATCACTGAGGAAATGTTCTTTGAAAATGTAATCAGAAAAGTTACTAATGAAATATATATGTGGGCACATAATGTAAACAGATGAGCATATATACATCTATATATACGTTCACAAAAGACATGTAAATTCAACTCATACATACTGCAAGTATTAAAGGAGTTTATTATGATGAAATGATTTCTACAATGTCTTTTGTAGCTGTTATTATAGAAAGACTGTGAATATTTTTTCATGTGTCTTTGCTCACTTTTCATGTTGCTGTGTGTTAGGCACATTTAGAATTTCACGCCCTGCACTGAGATCACTTAGAATATTCATCTTTATTTTACAGGATGGAATATTGTTAAATGTGGACAGAATGTGGTAAACTAAAGCTCCACTAAAGCAAACTGTGACTACAAACATCTGAATCACTTGAATATATACAGAAATACTGTCAGATAAGAGATATGGGCTTACCTGTTTGTCTAATAAGGATTAAACAGATTAACTCTGAAGTTGTTCTTAATGTCAGAGACTATGATAATTTAAAAATCTGTCAGTTTTTAAAGATTAAAAAAAAAGTTGTTTCTCTGTTACATTTTTTTATTATTGTTCACAGCACCAAAGTGGATTGTTTTCAGATCTAGCTGTGTAAAGTCCATCTCTCTTGGACTGAAATTTACACAGGACTAACTTTGATTCATGTAGCCCTGTACAACGTTACTCGGGCTTTAGTCACGTCCAATGACCCAAACTGAGGTCTTGGGTATTACATTAATGCAGATCCAGTGGGACAATCTGTGAGCTACAGCCTGCTCAGTCACTTGCTTTATTAATAAAATTTCATTTTCCAATTGCAGGTTCTAATTTTCCTCATAGTTGGCATAATCTTCATGATTGTGAGTATGACTCTTATTGTAATGGACTGGATTTACAATCCCCCAAGTTCAAGACACCATTGACCTGTGAAGACTACCAAGTGCTTTTTACAACATAAATCTTTGTATTGTGTGCTCCTGGTGTCAACCCTTTCAAAATCCCCCATCATGATAGTAACCACAGTTCCTAGAGCCTTGGAAAGGTAATGGCCAGAAAACCAGCCAATGCCTTGTTTTTGATCTGAAGATCATGGGAGTGGCTGCCCAGGTCCAAGAGAAACGGTACGGTTTCTGGAGGGGATCTGGAAGGTGACTCGTCCCTCCCTGATAGACTGACCTGCCTATCTGAAAGATGACGGCTTTAACAAGCCAGTGGACAAAGCTGAGCGTTAGATTTGTTGCCCAAATTGGTCACCCTTAGCAGGTGACAGCTGTTGTACAGAATAAAGCTCTCTGACACAGATTCTGTGTTGGGGCACGTGCTTGAAGAACAGTAGAGTATTCTCATTTTGTTGTTAAAGATGCCTGTGCTGGAAATACCAGTCATTTCTGCTGTAGGGGGTTTTTTTTGTTCTTTAATTTTTAATTATTGTGTGAGCTTGCATCACTGAACAAGTTGTATCCTCCATAAAAACTTGTCTTCCACTCTCACAGGAATTTAAGGAGACCACAAGATGTGGCAAAGCACCCTATCCAGTATTGTTCAGTACTTGTGTATTTGATAAATGTTCAGTGCAGGAAACTGTAATTTGCTACATATATAAAAATGTATGTATTTATGTACATAATTTTTTGTTTTCCTCTAGTCACAAAAATGTTACCCTATGGTATATGATTTTTGAATTTGTTTTTTTTATGTGTCACTCTGTTTTCATAGCCACATGCTTAATATTGTTTTGAAGGAAACATTGAATTGGTGAGTTTGTAAAAGGTTCATTTTTATTCACCAGTGTTTGAAATATCCCTGTAGCAAGCCCTAACTGCTACCTGTGTAAAAAGACATTCATATGTTTACTACTTACGTTACAATAAATTACAAGATGTTTTTCTCTTCAGAATTTTTAATACATGTCTTAAAGTTTTGTGTTACCATTGTACACCACAAATTTGAATTACTTGCTCAATTGCTGTACCTCATCTTGTCTATGCACATGTCAGCATTCAACAACATCCTGTATAGTTAAGTTATGCAAGGGTAACACCCTTACAATCTCAAGTGTATCATGCTATACATCTGTGTAAGACAGGAAAAAAAGGGTTGCATTACATGTTACATTGATGCTTAATTAACAGTCAGATCATTAACTGGTCTGTGTTGTGGAGTACTCACTGCATATGCTCTCTGCACACACCAGGGAAAATCAGCCACAGAGGTCTTGCTGACTCTTAGCAGAGGGAATGAGTGGGAAGGTGCGACTTGGGTTTATCATGCTTACACAAATCCAAGCTCATGTAATAGGAGTTCTCATTTTCTGACGTAGAAATCTGTTGAGTGCATACCTGTGAATTCAGAAGGCTGTGAAGCACTCAAAAGTTAGGGCTGCTCCCTCGTTGGCTTCACACAAAATTCTGTTTGTGTGTGTGTGTCTGTGTGTGTCTGTGTGTGTATAAATTGTGTATACTTACAGATTAACTGGAAAGGAATATCAAACATATATTCCATGTCAAATTCTACCTTTCTGAGCAGTATTACATGCTCACTTGCGTACTGTATCCTTAATATACTGGGAAACACTTCCTCATGAATGCTAAGTCTGGCTTTGCATTTTTTAAAGAAAACAGTGCCAATAATATTTTTCTCTATTTTAAGCAGACTAATACAAATAATATTGCTTTATTACTGAAGAGACCTTTAACATGGACTAGAATTAATAGTAAAACACCTCTCTTCCTGTTACCATTACTGAGCATTGTATGTATGAAATTGTAACTGCATCTTCAGAGTAAAAACACATATTGTGACTACAGCTGAGCGTGGAGACTTAGGAATTCATGTAGTCTACCTAAAATATATAGATGACCGCAAGAAAAGTAACAGAACTATGGAATGATGGCATAACTAACTGCCTTTTTATGGCAAAAAAAACAGAAGTAGGGGGGCTGTAAAATGTCAAGGTTATGAGTTAAAATGCACTAGTCACAGTGATATGCAGCTGCTACACACACTGGGAATAAGTCCAGTATTGCTCACTATTAGCACTGCTGGGAATGCTGGATGCTGGAGTTCCTTACTCATTTTGTAATGGTGACAGTAGGCTTGGTGAAGATTTTTATTATTAGACCATCCGTGAATGTATAATAAATGAATTTTTAAAAGACTGCAAATTATTTTTCATCTGCTTTAGTCTAGCAGGAGAAGAATTTTTGTTTGAAAATCAAGCAGAGTCAAGGTGTTAGCCTTAACCCAGGTATTTCTAAAACTTCATTCCATTTTAAGGGAGAAATTTGTATATCCATGTGTCTGCAGATGAGCAAGATGGCAGCCCCTTCCTATAATAACCATATGGCATTCCCTGTTTTCCATCTATTCATGAAGCTGCATAGATATCACCAGGTATGGTGAATGGCTGGTGTTTAAAGGGTTATCTGTGAGACACTGAAAGCCTCATTCTTTGGATTAGCTGGGATACAAGGTACGGCAACTAAGTATAGTGTGGGAGTATATATAGCGTATTACTAACTACAGTACAGGAGCACACCACATGGTACCACTCTGTATAAATACTCCTATCACTGCAGCTGTGAGTTTTCCTGCTGTTACATACTTGTCTGATGGATACTCATAGACCAAAATATACTGGTCTACACACAGCTCCAGCATCAATGAGCTCATGTGAGAACCATGCCCATGGCCAGCCAGCATTTGCAATCTGCCTGCTAATGAGGGAGGCACTGCAGCCCCAGACACACGCTCAACACCTCTTCCACAAACATCCACCCTCATTTCTCCTTCACTTCTAGTTGGGCAGCCTTCGTTCCCTGCAACATCAGCTCTGCTCTGTCTTGATGATGCTTGAGGTATAATTTTCTTGTGTCAGGAGACTGTTTTAATTAAACAGTTACAATTGTAGTAAGTGAATGAGGGGAGTTAAAATTAAAAGGTATGTCTTCAAGGACAAAAAAAAAATAAATGAAAACGTTAGAAATTTTAGTGGCCATAGAGGTGTGTCATTAAATGGATGTGTCAAGAATGCCAGAAGTGATACAGAAAAAAACGAAAACAAAAGTAATGAATATTTCAGCTCTGGATTTAGTAAGGGGCAGAAAATGGGACACTCATTAGAGGGCAAAATCCTCTCTAGTCCATAAATAATCAAAGACTCTATTCAATAGCACCTATCTTAAAGAAGGGCAGCAGGCCTAGGTAAGTCAGAGTAGCTGGGTCTCGTGTTAATTTTCATTAAACCTGGCTGGTTCTCAATGGCTAACATAATAGTAAACAAAGCTAGTCAGCAATTACTCACTAAGAGGTCTAGGTGGTGCTATAGATGGAATATTTCCATTCATTTGACTTTAAATTTCAATGGAAGTTTTACTGAAACTGTGCAATTGCAACAAAATGCTGGCAGAGCCCCATCTGTTTTTTATTAACTTGCCTGGCGAAGTGGTGTGGGCTCCAGGTGGGCTTACAGTTCTTGGCCTCCACCTCTCCTGGCAATGGGCAAGGGCCAGCCAGTCAAACCCAGCCCAGACAGCCACAGTGCTTTGGCTGGGGGTCCAGGATGAGCTCGGGGTCGCAGAGTTTCCTTGTGTGGAGCTCAACCTTGGTGCTGTAGTGGCGAGACTGTCAATACTTCCATGACATATTGTGTTGTCTAGTACCATCCTGGGGAAAAAAAACAAGACATGGTTTTAGTTAATTTAATCATCACTTACTGAAAACACAAGCTTGTGCTGAACCTGGGTGATAAAAACTGTTTTCTTAAGACCATGAGATATATGAAGCTTAAAGGGATCTCAGGTAGCCTCCTATTCCACACCTGGATTAGATAGCAGTCTTAGGCTAGCGTTTGAAGCCAACAACATTGTCTCCAGCTGTTCCTTTCCAACATGTAATTAAGTCAAAGAAAAGAAAATGGATGTGCTAACTGGTCTCACAACCATTACCGTGTCTAAGAGATGTTGTTTCCAGCTACGCAGGACACATCATGGATACCTCAGTACCCTCTGGACAAACAGATGCTGGGGGCATTCCCAGTGCTATAGAGCTGCTGCCTTCATCAGCAGAGCATTAGCACTGACAGGAGTTATGTCCTTTGGAGCCTAATCCCCTTGCCCACCAGCTGAGCCAAGTTCTAAACCCAACGCATCGCATCATGATATTGGAAATCAATATGATGTCCTAATTTTGCTATATAAAATGAGAAGGAGACCTTATGCTGTTACTAACAGTGAAACAGAAGGTGTTTATCATCCAGCAGAAGCAAAATTAAACACAAAAGGACGCTTGCTTGGCTGCAGCTCTCCAGGACACTTTGAAGTGGATGTTTCAAAGTTCCACACACTTAAATGGAAAGTGTCCACAGCATTCATTCAGTTTTACATGTAGCATGCACCTCTTCTGGCTCATTTGTTTTGAGGCTTGAGAAAATTATCCTGTTCTCAGTAGCAGATTGTCTACACATAAATTATTACCTGTTTATTCCCAAAAGGAGGGTCTGTACCTCCTCTCAGGTGGAAGCTTGCAGATGGCAGGAAGTGATGGCTGCCTGCCATCGGCATCACCCTCCTTTTCACTCTCTGACCTAGGTGGAACTTCTGTCTTTTCCACCACAGACTATCCAACTCTTCCCACCCTTTCTTTCCAAGATGGCTGAGTTCAGCTTTTTCACTAGCAGCTCGAGCAATTGACCCAGTTTCCAGATTGCCGCAGTCAGACTAACCCAACAAACTCCATGTGCATGGGTTAATACAAGTGCTCACACTAAGACTGACACTTCTCCTTTGAATCCCCACCTCTAACTTCGTCTATCCTAAGTGAAGTTGGAGGGCTTGGCACAAAACATTCCTGAACTTCCCCAGGAAGAAGCAGCTGCTGAGGCAGGCACTTTTTCATCTACTTTATTTACTGTTTCCTACAGGTCACTTGGTGGTCTCCCCTTGGCTTGTAACACCTCCTCACCATTCAGAGGCACTTCAGCCTAATATATCACTAGTGGACAGAAATTGATGCTCTACTTACATTCTCAAAGTCCTGTTTCAGGGGTTAGGAGCCACCTGTTTCCCTCCTTCAGCTACAGAATGATATAACTGGCATCTATCTGGAACCTGCAATGAACTGATATAAATTTTCTGATGGTGCCTAAGCAGTGTTAATTCACCTCTTTGCTCTTAATAATTCTTTTGCACTCTACAGTTCTTCTTATAAACCTTCTGCAAAGTGCCAATTTGCCCTCTTTTCAATCCAGCCTCAAAGAAAACAAACATATGAATTACCTCTGCTTTTACACCTGTGAGTAACTGGGCAGATACAAGCTCAATAGAAAATTACTTCCCCATTATTTTCTCCAAGAAACCTGATGTCAAACCCTAGGCTGTTGCAGGAAATGTTGTTGTTCCTGGTATTGCTCATTAGGAGTCTGCAAGACACTGAATCCTCCTACTAACCTCACCCATGGCAAGCTGGGCAAACATCCGCACAATTTGTGGCTGAAACAGTCAGCAATTAAACAGCTGTGCTCCTAGAAGCTATTGGGAAATCAAAGATAAGATTACTGAGAAGACAAGTTTCCCCTTAAATTGTCTCCAATGCCCAAGACCTCATAGTACTACATGAAATACATTGAATTGCATTCAGACTAACACATTCACGGTGGGGTGACTCAGGCAACCTAGTCAGGGATAACTCATTTTCCTATATATAGCCATATACACGGCCAAAGCCATGAACGTATATTTTGGTTAAATGGGAATATTCTACCTGGCTTCAGGTACAAAAGAAAGACGAGGACAAGTTCAGTATTTCAGTAAAATAAAAAAAATGTATCACCATTATCCTCTGGATGGGACCAAAACCGTTTCCCTCCTGTAGACACTGTGCCACCAGGAGCAAAGGGATCAACCCTTAACCTCAGAAATTGGGAGCATGCAGTTAACACCACCTCAATCTATACTCCAGCCACTCTGAAGCACAACCACCACCAGGGGTAGGTTATTTATGCAGCAGAGGGAAGTTTTGCTAAAACACTGGAGTCAACTAAGTGCCACAGTCCTAAGTCAATGTCTTCCAGATTCCATGCCAAATCAGAGAAAGACCTCACAGCTGTGTGCACATGTGAAAACATTTTTTGCAATACTTAGTGCAGCCTGATAGAATATTTTGATTGGTTATCACTGCAAACACCACAACACAAATTGCTAGAATGAGAATAAGAAAAGTCTCCTACAGTCAAACTGGATTAATTCCATGCCAAAGGAGATTTTTTTCAGTTCCATGTTTGGTTTTTCTATTAACCATATGCATCACAATCATTGAATAATATGAACTAAGCCAGTTCATGAGTACTAGCAATAAATTGTAAATCCCAGGAGCAGAGGCCCTGCAAGGCTTTCTGAGCACTGCCTTCTGGCACCATGGAGCACAGCATTTTCTGTTCTTTAATCAGCAGTCAATTTTTTGCCCTGTTGGACTCCAAAAAAAACCTCACTTCAGAATGGAGATACGGAGATATGAAAACCTTTCTCCTTCAGTTGGAGCGTAGAAGGTGAGGAAGTAGGGAAATATTAACTTTTCTACAACATCTGCTTAAGTATCACCCATGTGTTTTGCTCTTCTCATTCCTGAACACAGAAATACTTTGTTCATAACAATTCTCATGCAAGGAGATGACCTGAAAAGCACCGATGTGCAAATGAATTCATCAGAATGATTGCTGCCGCTTTGGGGAGACTTGCAAGCTGTGACAGATAATACACAAACACACATTGCTATAGCAACGCTTACACAAATATATATTTGCAGAAAGGTCCAATCCCCAAGGGACTCATTCAAGTCTTTGTGAAAAGTTTCAGCTTGCCAGCGAGAGAGCAGACACATTCCCATGAGATGGAGGCGGCCAACGCACCATGTATTGTACGAATTACTGGTCACTTGGGGCTGAAACAAGTGATGGGAAATAGTTTGTGAGAAATCCAACATCTGACTGAAACCCTCCAGAACTAAGGCAAACCAAAGTATTCATAAAAATACATTGTCTTCCTATGACAGTGCACATCAGTAAGTAAATATGGAGTTAACTATTTGCCCTGAAGAGTTAGATCATCTCTGCTAAGGTGTGCAGACTTGATGCAACATATATCTAGCACTGGCTGGCATGAAGTTGCTCCATTAAAAGCAAGTAGAAAGATTCACATGCACCCAAAGGCAAGTGGCAACCAAAACAGGAGGGAACTTATTCTACATATTCCTGAAATAATTTCACTTCTTCTGTTTTAAGGATCCCCGTGTATTAACTTATAATGGAAAACAATTATGCACACACTAAGCATGTGGTTTATTCATAGAGTCTGTCACGTCTGTATAAAATATCAATTACAGCAGAATCTGCTGGGCTTTTTTCTGGGGTGTCATTGTTCTCTGATTTTCATTGAAACCATGAACACAAAATGTGATGTACTAAGCATGTGACATACTGAACCAAATGTGTAATATTTCCAACATGTGGTTTAAAATCACCTTATATTTACATTTATCCTACACACAGATACTTGAGTTGAATGTGAAATGATACATTTGGATTCAGTTTCCATTGATCTACTGATAATATTAACATGTCCTTTGAAAGCATTCTGCTTAGTTATATCAAAAATTCTTATAGATTTTAAGCTCAGTGAGGTCAATCCTAGACAGAAACCAAATACATACAGTTGTAATAGTAGTAGTAGTAGTAGTAGTAGTAGTAGTAGTAGTAGTAGTAGTAGTAGTAGATGTTTTGTCCCATCTTTAAGAAAAGGTTTAGCAGTTGCCCTCTGTCATATCTGTCCATAGTTACATCCTTACTTAGGATAAGCAGAAAGAAAGAAGGCAGGGGTGAAACCCGATAGCAAAAAATATCAATAAACCAGTCCTG
>QWTY01024728.1:3747-21104 GCA_008033365.1 Pseudorectes ferrugineus | reverse complement strand
TCCCTTCCCTTCCCTTCCCAGCATTTTGAAACAAAACGAGACATTCTCTTGCTATTTTGCCATGAACCCAGAGGAGTCCTGAAAAAGAAATCCTCTCTAAACATAAGCTTTAAGGTGTTAAATTTTCAACAGCCTTCCAATTCCTCGGCGATATGTGTTGTCCCTACTCAGTTCAGAATAAAGATGAGTAAAAAAGACCCTGTTTTTGTTATCAAATTCAGTCATTTTAATTCATCTCCTGAGTAATACTCCTGTCCTTTCCTCTGATTCATTGTGGATTTTTGAGCTATGTGTAATTGTCCTTCAACATTTTTCCTCATTTGACAAGGATTTGTCCCATCGTTTCCTTTTGAACATCTTCTACTAATGTTTAAGTCCCCACATCACTCACTTTTACACTTCTGTTTTTATGTTTTGTATAAACCTTTCTAGCCTCTCTTTTGAGAAATTTCCTTTACTTATACTTTGTCTTTGCCCAAAACTACCTCGGAATAGGTGCTCCACCTTTCCTGATTTGGTGAACTGGCTTTCCATGGGCAGTGCCAGGCACAGCACTGCTGGAGGCAGTCGGGGATAGAGCCGTCCTTTGTGTGCAGTGGGACAGTCCTTGCTTTATGCAGGAGCCAAACTCGTACTGATTGCTTCTAAATGTATCCTTTGCACTTGCACACCATCCGCTGCTGCCCCCGACAAACCCCAGAGGGCAGGGGCACTGCTCTCTGTCCCACCTGGGCACAGTCCTGTCAGTAGAAAGAGCAAATTGCTCTCACCTCCATTCCTCTGGGGACTCGGGGGGAGGGAAGCAATCAGCATTTTTGAGAATCATGTTACTTGAATTTAAAGATCTGAATACCAGCCTAGTTTCACATGCCTTGAATGTTTGAGTTTACCATATATCTATTTCTCTACTGAGACTTATGCTAATTAGATGTGCTGTAATAAATTGGATATTTTTACAGGTTTCTTTTCTTTTGTCTAGCATCTGTTCAGATGAAGCGATGACTAAAAATAATATCATTGACTACTTAGGTCATCCACATTTCTTGTGTCTTCAAGTTGTTTCTTTTTCTTTTTTTTTTTTTTTTTAAATAAGTGGATTTAAGTTTCCTATATTTTTATCTTAAAACAAAGTATGGGAGAAAAATATTATTAGGAAAAGTTTGTGTGTTTAATTTTCTCAAAATACAATCCAGCGTTCTGTTTTTCCTCTTCATCTACACTAAATTTTTAGTTTGGAAATATCAGATGGTTTGACAGCATTTTTGGTCTTTTATTCCCATGTCCGTTGTTTCAGTCTTATGCTTCTGATCAGGTTGTAATGAAGAATCCAAATCTTTTTTCTATTCAATCAGTTTTGAGTTCTGATGGTAAAAGTTATACAATTTTTAGCAGTTCTACCAGCCAACACAATTAATAGATCCTTTGTTCTCAGATACGTTAGGTTTACTCTATCCTTCCATCACTGAGAAATCTGATTTCTGTTTTATTTTTACACTCTTTATTCACTTTTGATGAAAATCAGCATCATATTATTGTCCTTTCTCATATTTGACAAGAGAACAGTGAACAATATTTATCACTCAGCAGAGTCAAAAGAATTTCAATAGATTCTTACCTGTAATTCTGTTTTTCATTTCCTATGTGAAATCTGTCATATTGTGAATATGCCCGGTTTCCTTCCCAGTCCATTAATTCAATTCTTAGAGAATATTGCCTCTGACTTGTTATTGCAAAGATAAGTTCATTTCCCAGCCAATGTTCACCTGATGGGCTACCAAAACCCTAGAAAAAAGTTGGCAAAATAACTAGATGTAATTATTGTAATTGGTAGAGCCTTTATGCAATAATAAAATCATCATATTTTACCTGTACATTTAATTACTGGTCACAGCTTTCTTTGCTCCAGTTTGACCGTCTCTAAAATGATTCTACTAATATAAATGATCTAGGAATGTCATGCAATTCAACTGGAGTTTGAAAGAACAGTTGAGGTTATCAATGGAAAATCATTTTCCAGGTGCATGATATTAATAGCATGATGCTGTATTTGCACACTGATAATTCAGTGGGAATACTGGACATAGTCATATTCTATAATGCATTTCATGTGGTGTTAAACCTAGTTATCATTTAGACAATTAAGTCAAAACAGAATTAATCTGCACTGTATAAAACATTAAAAGGAATCTCAATTAGCCTAGACTATTGTAAAGCACAGTAGAGACTACTGCAAATTTATTTTTCAAAAAGGAAAAAAACATCATGAGCAGAATATTTAAGGTATTTAGCTCTCCTCACATTTCATATATTCAGATGATCTTATTTCCAGTTAAGCAAACTATATCTTTTTCAAACATGGAAAAATAATAATGAAAGAAAAAGTATAATTAATTTTCAAAACCAATTCCTAGACATATGTTTTTATATATCTTCCAGGTTTTGAAGTTGTTTAAATTATAGTGAATATTTTACTACATTAAATTTAGGGGTTTATTTAATGACATTAATTTATTTACTATATATTAGAATAATTGTTCTTTTTAAACTTTTAGTACACACCTGAGAACTCTTCACTCCACTTTACATTTTTCTGGTTTTTTTCTCTTTAAACAGTAAAAATTATTTTAAAGCATAATATTTACTTGTGGAGAACTATTCCAACATGACTGTGCTTATTCATATTGCTTAAGATAGGAAAAATGGGAACCAGAAATCTCCTGATTTGCTTACAGTGGTGTACTGGGGGTGTTTTAGAAGGTCCTGTGAAAATTTCCTCGTCAAATTAAATGAAAGATTGGATTATTTCCAGAAAGCACATTTTTTTTAAAGGGTTTAAAATCAAGAGACTTCCTTGGGACTAAAGGTTAGGTAATGAGAAATGTGTCTGTGAGACACATTGGCAAGACATCGATCTTCTCTATATAATGTTTCAGTCCTAACATGAGATGAAAACACTGAAAGTAGAGCTCTCTCTCCCTTTTTTTCTTTACTGTATTGCTGTGGCTCCAGCCCTGATTAGCTGGGTCTCTAGAGGATGAAATCCTGCCTCCCCAGAGGCCATGGGGTAGCACAGGTAGTACTCACTCAGGCAACTCATAGGTATATCAGCTGCAAACTTCTAAAGAAAATTAATTTAAAAAATTTAGAAGAAATTTAAATTTAAAAAATTAATTTAAAAGTTTGACTGTCCAAAAAATAAAAACGGAGGTAATTTTTTTGTGGTTCCTACAGAG
Organism: Pseudorectes ferrugineus; assembly: GCA_008033365.1. Taxonomy (NCBI): domain Eukaryota; kingdom Metazoa; phylum Chordata; class Aves; order Passeriformes; genus Pseudorectes; species Pseudorectes ferrugineus. The sequence goes on along the minus strand of QWTY01024728.1, from coordinate 17,871 downwards.
AATTACAGTAGAAAGTACTTTACTCAGGACTCATTTTTGTTTACGCTACCCTACCTGAGCATATATTTGGTGACTCACTGATAGTAGAGGCTGAGAAGAAATGCAACATTTGGCTATTCTGAACTGAGTATGCTAATTTATATTTTAAATGAGCATATCTGCCTTTTGGCTTAAAGACCATCAGGAGATACCCATGGGCAAAGTGCTTCATCTGCAAGAACTGAAATTCAGCAGTCTGTGGCAAGTCTCAAAGAAGTCTCAGACTGAAATATGGGAGGCTTTTGAATTATTTGGCTTTTCCTTTCCTGCTTGTTATTTCACTATATCCTCTTTCTCCAGTGGACTATTTCCTATATAAGTCTCTGTAAATACTGGTTGTAGGTAATACTGCTGATACCCTGCTTTGAACACATCTGTCTTCCAGTGTGAGCTCCTGCTCCTCAAGTTTTTCCATTATGATGCTTTCTGTTATTTCTCACTTACTGCTTTGATGGCATTCACATTTATATTTGGCTTCATACATTGGTCCTAAAGTACAAAAATACTTGTTCCTCACCTGTATGAACCCTGTCTACAGCTGGCACACCCTTCTGTAATTATCACTGTTTTCTGTCTGTGCCTTTGATTCCTTCCATCTTCTTGCCTTGTCTTTCTACCCTTGACTGTCCCACCTGGTGTCTCCTGTTCTAGTAGCTTTGGCAGTGTCATGCAAGAGCAGTTAGTGGTTTGTCTCTGTCATCTTTCACCACTGGTCACTGTCACTCATCTCAGAGTAAGGCAAAATATTCTCTGCATAGACTACCTAACAGGAAGTTTGTCTCCCTAAAATCCAGAAAGTAGAAGTAGACCATAGTTGTTCAGATATCAGTCAAATTAGGTTTGTTTGGAGTTTACACGGTTTCTTATTCACAGAACATTTATTATTATTATTATTATTATTATTATTATTAGCATCATCATCATCATCATCATCATCTGTCTTTCTTTAAAAGAAGATTCACAGGAAATTCTTTCTCCCTTTTTCCCAGTGCAGGAAAGCTGAGGGGACTCCCCTTTGAACTGTTGGTCTACTGAATTATATATTTCTTATCTCATTTAGATTACAGCCTATTCAGGATGTAATACATGTTGTCTTTTAACATTATACGATCCCTTATGTGTTCTATAGAAACTCCAGACACCATATATAATTATTCTGAAGTAATAATTTCTATTCTTCAAATTTTCACCTCCTTCTCCCTTTTCACATGTGTTATTACACTAAGATGAAAATCTATCACTAAGTGACTTGCTCTCTTGACCAGAGGAAATGAAGCTGCAGCAAAAGGGAACAAAAGAAATATAAAAAGAAATATTAAAAATTATGAGGAAATCCACCACATTAGTTATGAAAAACAGAATCCTACTATCAGGGGCTACAATACTGAAATTCAGATTAGAAATGCCTAGAATAAGATTTTTTTCCTTGACAGAAGTAACTTCTTTTTAAACAAACTACTTGCTTTTATGAAAAGAAAACCAAGGAAGTAAATGGGATATAAAACGTCTCTCTGAAGCAAGGAATGTTCCAAAGGAGAAGCAGTGTACTTTATTAAACACCTAATATGGCTGGAAAGATATAAACAAACAAACAGGCACTCAAAGCTTTCGTAGATCTAAACCAGAGAGGAGCAGTACATTTCTGTTAAGCACAGAGTTGGCAGCAATTTCTTCAAGTATAATTTTATTATGCCAAACTCTTCTGTTTCCAACCTGTATTTAGTCTGCAGTTTACTGCCTATATTTCAGAGCTGAAGAAAGCCTTGCGTGCATACCCAGATACTTTGGCTGACTTAATAATGACACAGCTCTCCTTGTTTATATCTTACTTAGACTGTGTCTACTACAAGAACGCTGCTACTTTGATGGGATATGTAAGCTTTTGTGTGCAGAAGAAAATGACATAATATTAGCTAAAAAACCCCTGAAAAACATGATTTAATTTTGTGTTTCCATTCCCAAACCTGAGGCTGGCAAAGAAAATGGTCATGCCTGGTTCTTTTGATTTACCTTCAGAATCTTTAGCTTTCAAAGTACATTTCAGAATTTTATCTTCAAATACAAAATACATTTTTCTTTTTGCAGTTAGAAAACTTAGGAAAACAAACTTGTGTAATTGTTATGCCCACCTGTCCTTTATATTTGTGCAATACTTTTTGAACACTTTCGAGGTTTGGTTAAAAATCACACAAACTTGAAGTTCAGCAAGGTTTCAGAGAACTGGTGTCTGTGATGAGTTGCTGCTGGGAGAAATGAGGAAGGAGAAGCTCAGCAGTTGCCTATTCCAATTGCTACAAGCAGACACAGAGCAGCCAGCCAAGTGCAGATGCTGAGCAAGTATTGCCTCAGAGGTTCTTAGACATCTGGGAGAGATTGAGGGATGTAAAAGGGGAACTCAAGCTTTTACCACAGAGAATCCTAGAAAATAATAGGGTTTCAGAAGATTCTTAGTAATCAGAATGGGACTTCTATGTGGGACACAGGACAAAAGTCCACAGAAAAGCAGACCTCATTAATTTTGCTGTTCATGAGAGAATTCAGTAATTGTTCAGTAATTAAATTTCAGTTATGAAATATAAGCATTTTAGTTAGCAGAGCATTTAGGTTTATACTGCTGCTCAGATCTGTGGGGCCCCAAGTGATAAGATGCCTAAAGCCTTGTCTAAGACCATGCTTGTCATTTATGGACTGATGCCTAAGATTTAGGACAAGACGTTTTGAGAATGCCTTAGGGCAGTGTTAAAAGTTAACATTAGGAGTCACCTATTGCAGGCCCATAGCTGTCATTAAATATGTTTGTTTCCCAGTATATATATATACACAGTCATCAAACACTTCGGTTTTTGCACTCAAATAGTTACAGCAAATGCTTCCAGAATTATTTGTGTCAAAGTTTTGTGCCTAAACTGAAGGAATTACATGACGTGATCCAAGTCATCCTCAGCTATCAATCCACTAGGAAAAGGAACATCTGTATTTCATGAATGTGTTTGCAGTTAACTGCATTGTAAGACTCTCTGAAACCCAGTGGGTCTTAAGCACTCTTCCAAAATTGCATTTTTAATGACTAAGAAACACTATTTTGTCATTATCTTTCTATATTTTGTTTATTATATGTTTTCAAATAGAGAGATTAATTCTTTAAACTCTGTATTTTATTCCAAAAGTATTCAATTTTGCTTTTCCCTAGAAATTTGCATAGTATTTTGGGATGACTGGCAAATCAGAGGCTTTAAGTCCCCAAAATAGTGCTTAATGTAATAGGAAAAGGTCAGAAATTTCCAAAAGTTCTCAGAGTTCTCTTTCATTTTCCTCACCAGCACTCTATGGGAGCTAGGACAATATAGCAGGGAAATACACTTGCATTTTCATAATGTTTTCTTATCTCTCCACTATTAGTCACAAAAAGGATACAAAAATATTTGCACTAACCCAGCATAGATTATTCTAATGTTTCATTTTATTCTTCACAAACAGAAAACATTTATATTTTTGCTGCTAAAAATTGCATTAAGATCATATTTTGGCAAAGGCTGATCTGAAATAAGACATAAAAATCACAATGAGTAAATTCTTTCATCCAGGTTTTGTCATTGAGGAATAATGAAGTAATGTTTTATACTACATTAGAGGAGATTGTTCTTGTCAATGACAGACCTGGTTTTCAGAGAAAAAGAGTAACACAATACAGAACCTTACTGACAGTTGTAAACCCATTGATGTAGTAGGATGAAGCAAAGGTGTTTTCTGGTTCTATGTAACTATGTACTAAATTCTATAAATTCTGACATAGTGCTCAACTGCTATGCAAAAAAAAAAATAATTTTTTTTTGTTCTTTTGTATGGATTAAAGTACTTAGAACCAGGAATCAAAGACAAAAGCACATGATTGTATAATATTTACTCTAGATGACATCTGAGTTCTACATCAGCTCATTTTCAATTGCATGGATATTAACAGAGTCCAAACTACTAAAGCAATCATGAGTACAAAGAAACAGAATTCAACACTGGTTTTAAAAATGCCCTTAAGAATTTACAAAGTTGATACTTATTCAAAAATAATAAGTAGGGTGCAAAAGAATTTTATTAGCTTTGGCAACATCTGTGAGGGTATTCTGCCTGAATCATTTTGCTCCAAGTTCATTAAACAATTATCTCTCTTACTTTATTTATTTTGTCTGATAATGCTCACAGGAAGCTTTGACTTTTCATAGACAAAACAAATTGAAACCAGACACAGCCAATATATCCTATGGGTTCATCTTCTGTCAGACAATTCAGTGAATAAAGCAGATAATAATTCAGTGTTTTACAGCAGCACTGTACTTCCCAGAAGCCATAAAGAATATTCAGCTCCTTTTGCCTTAACTGAGAATATGGAAAGGATATTGTTTAAGAAGATAATTTTTAAAAAATGTTTGCATATTTTTTTTTGTATACTTGTATATTTTCATTCCCATCACATTGTATTATTCATTCTGTTATTTGAAATAAAGATTTGGTTTATAGAAATTACTCAAATTTCCTCAGACAACTTATGTGTTAGTTAATGTTAACATCAAAGAATATTGGAAAACAATTCTAAGTACTCAGATTTTTTTCCTAGGAAATACTAACAAATATTTGTTGACAAGTTTTAAAATATGTTCAAATTGAAGCCAGAGATGCCTTCTCAAAAGACTAAAAAGAAAACTAAGCTACTGTCAGTTTAAATAAAGAGCTAAATATCTGCATAATCTGTCTGAAAATCTTGTTCATAATCTGCAGCAATTCAGTCTGTTACACTTTGTTCTAGACTAAATATATTAGTAGACATACAGAAATTAGGTTCTCTTTTTACTTTTTCCTTCTCAAACACACACAGTATCAGTAGCAGCAAAATTCCCAATGAATAAGAATCACAGTGACAGAATGAAGTGCAAACCTTACACAAAGGTTACCTCTGGCTGGGCAAGGGACCCAAAACAGCTCAGTTGCCTACATACATTTCCTACAAATAAAACAACCAGTACATCTTCCTCAGGCCTGGATTTCAATCTAACTTCCTTACTATGTAACTGAAAATAGGAGAGTATTTCCTATTGAGACAAATTACATTGAGAGCCTATATCTCAAACCACCTTTTTCTCTCTAGGACAAGTGGATCCTAGGAATGTACAGACACTTAGTGTGGCTCCTAGTAAGAGCAACCCAGGGACATGGGTATGTATTAAACAAAAGAAAACTCTTTTTTTTTTGTGCTCTAAGAAAAATTAATTTTGAGCTTCAGATAATTTTTTGATTCATTATTTGCAAAGAAACAAATGCTAAGTTTTAGGGCTAAATATACAAAATGGAAGAAAAAAACCTAAAAAAGGTGTTTTTATTCATTTCAGGCAAAAAGAAAAACTTTTTGGGATGTAGGACTTAATTCTCTTCTCCAAATACACTGATTAATTCCAAATAGGAAAGATGAGCATGACTAGGAGTGTAGCTGCTACAGCAAAGACCAAAAGTTTGTGAGTTTGAGAATGGACTTGAGTTTCAGCCCCATAATCTGTCTAAATAGAGCAAGCATGAAATTTATGGATTGTTTTTGAATCTCATGCTTGGGCTCAGCTGGTAGTCTAAACAGTTGAACAAGAATAGAAGTCAACTGACATCAGAGTCAAAAAGTTATACTTCTAATTTGACACGAGCCCCAAAGTGAAGAGCTGCTCCAGTAAGTTCCAAATGGAGGAAATCACACAGGAGATGCTCCTCCCTGAAGAGAAATGCTGTTCCATGATGAGAGCACACAACTGTTATTTGGGAAGACCTCTGCTACAATTCTATTATATTTTCAAGTCACAAATTTTAAAAGTAACCTCACAGAATCTCACCTGGCTCTTCTAATACAGCATTTTCATCTTGTGGTTAGAACAGTTCTTTAATGACTTTAATCTTTCTCATGGTGCTGCACTAGAAGCTATTAGCATAATTAAGCTAAATCGTGATATCATTATATAAAATTTATTAAGTAACAGTCTTTGGAATACCACATGAGTCTTATCAGTATAAATTAATTCTGTTAAATTGAAGCATTGGTGGCAAAGAAGGCACAAGTATATATCCATGTGTCAACACAGCTCTTGAAACTGATGTTATCCAGCAATGTTTGCTTAGGAAAGACTGTGCCGAGTATTAAAACACAACTGCGCTCCAACAAAAAATTGTGTTTTATTTTACATCCAAAAACATTCTCCAAAATAAAGAGGATGCTTCCTTTTGTAGTAACATCTCTGGTGCCCAATATAGTGATCCAACTCTCTCTGAAACAAATATTGTTTCATTCTTGCTCCCTTACACAATTCTGTTGAAGCTTACACTGTAGATTAAGCCTTGGTCAGGACCAGAAGAGTTTAATGAGCAGGTTTTCATAAAATGAAATATGGTCTCTCACCACTTCAATATCATGTCTATCTCTACTGGACATACTGGATTTAGATCTCAGGAGGAGCAGAGAAAATGCTGTCTTTTTTTGTAGCACTGATGAAAGCAACAATTATCTGAGCAACTGTTGCAGTCAGAACAGATTTTTTATTAAACCAGCATGACATGCCATTCTTTATCACAGAAGGGTGGGTCTCTGTGAAAGGCGTTACTCACATAATATCTTAATACACATTCCAGTCACCAAAAATCATTTCCTTATATCCAAATTACTTGGTAAATGTGTGAAAGAAACAAATTACTTCCATGTCATCTATCCCAGTCCCTTGAAGGAAATTATTTTTTTCAGATGTAAGAAACTTATGACTTTGAAGCATACGCTCATAAGTAATGAATTTGTCGCTATATGTTAATAAATTTTTCATGTCTTGAGTGTCCCTTTTTTATCCCCCTGTAATCATAACTCATTCTTATAAGTCATTCATTCAACATATTAATTCAAGACCACCACTACTCCCAACCTCTTTTGTTTGTTTACACTACAGAAGCAACATAACTTCTGTCTTTTCCAAGGTCATGCATTCCCTAGTTTTTGCTTTTCTCACAGGTCTCTCTTGTTCTCAAATCCTTCATTTTGCAGATGGGACCATGCTGGTATTACAAGGCACTTTATAAACTGCTTCACACTACTGACGGAAAAAACCACAAAGCCATCTCTGCTGAAGAAACTATGGGATTCATCTCCAGCTAGTAGCTAGAGGGATAGATGTTGTACAGATAGCTTTATGAAGGCTCTCCTCCTTCCAGAAAACTTTTTGGATTCCTTTCCTATTCCAAGGTTATCTTCAAAATACCTGCCCAAATTCTTTGAACCAGTAATTCTTTCCCTCACAAATGTTTCACTAAGACATGGGGGAAAAAAGAAACTGTGAAGAGTGCTCTGAACAGCCCTTACTGTACTGCTAAGCATAAAAAAGCAAACCAGAAAGTTTCCTGTGCTAACAGTGAAACTGTGTCAGACCTAACACCAAAGTAGCCCTATTCCAGCTGTCATTTGAGAATGGCCCATTACCTGTCACTGTTTGGGCATTATCTGTGCATGTTATTTGAGTCAGACCAAAACTCCTCTGAAAATTTAGTGATTTTGTCACAAGACTGTTCACACACGCAGGCTGTGACCCTGTTTAATGTACTAGTACAGGTATGACCTAGTAGTTGAGAAAGAAGGAGTGAGTCAAATAGGAGGAAGGTCCCCAGCCCCACTCTGCAAAGCAGTGAAACACTGAAGCTCCCATTGGAAGGAAGACATGTTCTTATTATGAAATTTAATTAACTATCAGAAGCAGCTGCATATGCTGCACTTGGAAGGATCCTTCATAGCCATACAATTTGGGGGTAATAACAGTGAAAGTGAAAATTAATGCCCATGTGAGATCAATCAACAATCATACTTTAAGGTTCACCTATCCGACCATACGTATGATTGAGTGTAATATTTTTTGCTTAGCTTTTGTTTCTTTGTGTTACTGTTTGTGACCTAAATATGGATGACTTGAATATAGCTCATTCCAAAATCAATGGAGGAAATCTACTGTCATAAAATCACAGGCCTGTTGGTAACAAGGAATCTTTGTCTAGTATGCGTGTGTACATTTTTCACATGGCGATAAAAGATTCCTAATTTTAAATTCCTATCAAAATTACAAATAATTAACTGGAAAGGTGATGAGTGTTTTAATTCCTGTGAACAACAGCAGCATCTTCTTAAATCTCCCTAAGAAAAGTTAGGTGAAGCTGGTTTCAATGGCCATTTCAGTCCTTGACATCCTGTGAACCCTGGGAGCTCCATCGTATACTTGCAGTGGAATACATTTTTTAGCTCCCAAAAATTTATTTTCTTTATACTTTAGGGAAACGTTTGGCATGAATGGAGACCAAAAAAAATGAGGTTTCGACAAACTCATTTAACGTGGAATAGTCACAGAAAGATCAGTGTTATCACCTTCAGAGCTGTTTGGTATTTGATTCCTCTTTTAAAGAACAGAGGGGTATATCTATCAATGCAAGAAAGGTGAAGATTTCATGACCGTAACAACGCATAACAAACCTTAAATAGTTATAATCCTGGAAAAGGAATGGAAATTCATTCAGAATATCTAGCTTTAAAAAAACTAAGAATTATGAAAGATATTGTTCCCACAGTATGGACTTTCAACTTATGAGCTATTTTTTTTTTCCTGTCAAGAACTTTCTCTTCAGCCAAGCCATATGGTTTGTGTAATTTTTGTTTAAAAACCCACCCACATCTGAGGTTATTTTGCACTAAGATAGTGGAACCAGAATCAATAAGCTTTCACAAACAATTCCAAAATGTGCTGTATGCATTTTTACGCAGTCATTTTCTCACTTGAAAAAGAAAGTGATGAACATAATGTTCTAATGATTGAAAGGGGTTGGAGGTCTGCCTGTAGTTGTTTGGTTCTGCAAGTATTTGGGGATAAAACAGAACCTGAACACTATTTGTCTATGACTGAGAATTCTCCATCATCAGTTAATGCTCCAAGAGGAAACAGTACAACAGCTTGAGTTTTTGTCTTTTTGCTCAAGACAAACACAATATAAATTGTATATAATTAGGTGAAGACCTATTTTGAATGAGAAAATATGCAAGTTAGCGTTGCTACTGAAGCAATATGGAAAGAAAGAAATCTCAGATTTTAAAGACAAGAAAGGTGGTCAGAGACAAGAATAACAGAACTTAAAACTGGAACCAAAACTTTCACAAGAGAAATTAAAGTAAGGTTTACACCAAATGGAGACCATAAAAGGAATTAGGAGGCCACACTCTAAAACAGGAGCTGAACAGTTTGCAAATGATAATTAAGTGGGACTAACATCTGGAAGTTTTCAGATTGAACTGAACAAAGGCACTGAGAAATAGTCTTTCTTGGAATTGTAGCTTTTATTATGTATAATTCAGGCATGTAGGACTTGCAAAGACTAGTGAGATGAAAACATGAGGTGACCAGCCACCTGACTGTCACAAACAAGAAGGTCTTCCAGGAAATAGGTGGGACCTGTGTCCAAACTAGAGCTTACTCACAGAGGTGAACTGTAGGAAGTATATAAAAAAGTGTAAAAACCATCGTGCCTAGAAGGAAATCAGAGACTTACAGTCCAAAGATGTGTTCAGCTGTCTTTTAAGTAAGCAGCAGACACAGATCACCAGACTTGTTATAATAGCTAACATTTACTGAGGGTCAGAGGAAAGTCAGATTATTCCAGATAACATAATGTAAATTCCCACTAGAATTGCATTCAAAAATACTTCCTGAGAAAGTTCTGGTGACTACCTCCATGGTCTGTCTCTCAGTGTGTGAAGAATTTAAGCCACAGAAGAACACAAATTGTCCTGCTCTGGTGTCTTACCATATTGGCACTATGGGGATAGCCATCAATTAGACCCAACAGCTTTAAGGAGAAAAGAAAAAGAAGAAAGCAAAACAGAAGTGGTTTTGTAGATGTGCTCTTCAGGCATACACAAATGCTGCTGATGACTTCTGAAATAATTGGCACCAGACTTCTTTTAAGCACTGAACTGTTGTTGGACTCTTAGATGCTAATCAGGGACATGAAATTAAAGGAATGTGGAATATAACACTGAATGTCATTCTTGCCTCCAAGAAACCAAAAGAAAAAACAATTGCTGGTCAAGAAGGTAGGAAGTGGTTGCCATAAAGCTTAGAAATTCATCTCTGAGTGTACTATGTACAAGTGATCCTAATCTAGCTCATGACATTATGAATGATTAAAAGAAGTGATAGGTTTTTTTCATCAGAGAGTGGAAAGTAGCAATTAAGACAGAGAGTACAATTAAATACTGGCATGCAGAAAAAAAAAACTGGCTAGGAAAAAGATTGCTGTGAGCTGGCCAAGGCACGCAATTTCAAATACCTATTGAGAGTTTTTCTCCAATGAGAGAAAGCAAGAAAATAATTTTAAATGTCTGAGGAAACTCCCAACAGACTTGACCCTGAAGAAGGCCCCCTAGGAAATTCAGTGAATGTTGGGCTATCAAGTGTGGAATAAATTCTGAGAATTTCATGGGAATTATTAAACTAGACATGCTAAAAGTCTAGAGAATAGGGAATCCAATACTCCATCACCTAATTTGGCAAAAATGGAGACAGTCACTGGGAAAGGTGCATTCATCCAAGAACTGAAAACTGGAAAATGATCAAGAAGTCTCGACAGCCAAGTTAGCACATGAGCTAACCATTTACTCAGATTTGATTATTGCTAATAACTCCCTAATAAATGCCAGAAACTGTGTCTTAGACAGTAAGCTTGTAGAAAACCCCCTTCTAAAGAGTCTTGGGTTTGCAGATGGCAAGCAATATTTTTTTAAGCAATATTCCCCTCTAGAGATCAAAACTCTTAATAGTGTTTTACATTAACATTTATTCAGGTAAGGAAATATGAAAAATGCTTGAAACTTGCTTCAGGGTGATCTCACCTGCTGTTAAAGAAATTATTTCTTATTCTGTTTCAATTTTTTCTGATAAGCAACAAACAGTACAACAGAAAATCCATTGCACAATGCAAAAGAACAGATGTAGTAGATACTGATAAGGAAAGGATGGAAGGATGAACTTACAGGGTTTTCTCTGAATTTATTTCAATTACTATTGAATGTACAAAAAACAAATGGCCCAAGAGATTTCTTAGTCAGAAATGAGTTTTTAGAAGCAAAGGTACAAATTACACTGCACACCATAAGACTAACGAGAAAACTGAAGGATACTGGTAAGAACATGTGCCCCTAAGCAGGAAGATACATAACCAATCTTGCATAACAGTGAATCTGCAGAAAAGGTTTTGCACTCATTAGCTGTTATTATAGATATCAAAGAAAGTGTTACTTTATTTGCCAGAGTGGAGACTGAATGCCAGCAGAAATGCAGGGGAAAAAAAAAAAAAAAAAAAAAGGAGGAAAAATTAGTACCACTATTGCACTATCACTGACTGTGTGGCAATTTATGAATGAATGGAGTTGTATATTTCCTACTCAAAAGATTTATGGCTACCCTATCTCTCATTTAACCTGTTTCCTGTACTGGTGTCTAAAAGAGAAATTGAAGTACTTCCATGTAAGCTGAAGGCACCAGCGTGAAACTGCATCAAAGGCAATGAGTAACTCGTTGTCAGGTGACTCCTGTAACCCGGCAGTGCTGTCACCTTTGCAGAGACTGCTCCATGTGCACCCTTCCCAAGAAAGCTGCTGTAAGATCTGCTTAGAGTCAGAGCATATGTGCAGTGGCCTCCTAACACTGTAACAGCCAATAACTTGTGAGGGCTTTAGCAGTAGTGCAGGTTGGTGGCCTGAATTCCTGTCCAGCTCAGAAGCTGGCAATCAGTACTTGCTTATAGCTTAAAAACTTCAACAGTTTTCCAGATTTCTTTCCAGTAAGAACTAAATGCACTGAAAATAAAAGAAGCCCCAGAGACTTATTGTTGCTGTTATTATATTGTGATATCATTTCTGTTAGCTTTAGGACCCCAATGAGATAAAAGCACAAGAAAAATATCTTAACAAAACTGGAAAGCTCTATCTGAGCTGCAGGCTGAGAAAACACATTAAGTTCAACTGCTCCAAGTAAGTCTAAGTGCCATCATGTTCCCCCACCACACTACCCAGCTTCCACTGGAAGAAACACCAGGCAGATGTGTCAGGAAGGAGAGAGGATGTGGTCCAACAGAAGCCACACACCCTCTCTGAACAATCAAAGAATTAAGTTAGTGGTGTTATTGCCTTGAAGCTCAGAGGCTTTCAGATATCCCAGTAATACACAGAGAGTCCACCAGCCTCTACCATTCAACTTTTGGTGTTATATGACAACCACAGAAGGGGGCCTAAGATTGTTACTTTGGTGAAACAGCTCATAGAAGCAGAGCAAGCCTGAATCCCATCTTGTTTCATGACATATAGGATGAACTATCAAAAAAAGTCTAAAAGGGATCCTTTTTATTAGGTAGAAGTAAATGATCTCTTAAATACTACATCATTCCAAAAGAGAAGCAAAATTAGTTCAGACTGCTTGAACTAGACAAAGCCAACAGAATCTAATCCTGAACAGATTCACACTATAGTAAAGGAAAAGTGGAGGAAAATGACTAAATGAAAGGATATATAAAAAAAAAAGGCCACATGGGAAAACTTTACAAAGGGCTGTATTTATTAAACTGCCTAAGAAAAGCACAGGAGAAAAAACTGAGAAAATCATTAATGTGATATGCATAAATTTAAAAAGTCCGTATGTAGGTTGCACATACAAATTCTAATTTCCTCACAAGTAGAACTGGCAGAATCTTCAAATTTTTGTTCCCCCAAAATAATTTGATGCTTTATATTTTATTTGATTCTGAACCAAAATTGAGTAAAACAGTTTTCAAGTTTTCTGCTAAATTAAAACAATATGAATTCGAAAAGAAATTTCCAATTTTGTGATTCTATTAAAAAAATATGTTTGTCATTTTAATATAGCTAATATATATTACAAAATAGATTAAATCCTCTAGTTATCCATAGGAGCAGGAGTCTGAACCAAATGATTATTTATATTTTCAAGCAATATAAAAATATTGAAAATAAAGCATCAATAGAACCCAAAATTAGATTTTGGTTCAATAATATGTTATTATGTTTATTTCTGAAGTTCTGCAACAGAACTTTTTCCCATAGAAATTTTTACTAAATGGAACTTGCTTTTATTTTTAAACATCTAAAATTCTCTTTTCATTTAGTGCTTTTCGAAAACTGTAGAAAAAAAATTTTTTTCTCTGCCAGACTGATAACACAGTGCTGAAAACTTCACCAGAATGTCATTGAAATCCAAGCCAGTCCTCAGGGACTCAGACAAAGGAGGTCCGTCAGAAAGTTTGATCAGGCAGGGAATGAAAAGAATGAGAAGTTATTTAGATAGGAGTAAAATTTTTTTGAGTTGGCAAAGGCAAAATAGCCTGCTCGAAGTCATGTCATCTTTAATTTGGTAAATTATTTCTTTTCTTGTAATCCTATTTGAAGTATCAACATTTCCAGTACATTAACTTGATTGGCAGAGGTGCTGTATGACTTGGGATAAACCCCAGTAAAAATTTTTATTCCTATCTGAGGTGCTCCAAGTTCTGAATGAGTTCCCCTCAGCTGAAAACATTCATGACTTAGGAACATCATCACATGTCTATTACCCCTGAACATCACATCAAGTCAAAGCTTCAGTGAGACAGAGAGGAGCATTCTGGCCTCGTCTCATTTTAATCTCAGTGACTGATCTGAAAGAAACTCTAAATCATGGGAAATAATACTCAATTAACTGAGTAAAAAGGATATTATGATTTTGAAAAGTAACAGACATGACAAAAGGTAGTTCATAAAAGTCTGCAGGACCATACCACATCACTATAGGCAGAACTATCTATCTGGGACAATAGGAAGTAGTATTTGAAATCTGGCACTTGTATGAATTGTACAGGTAACGCACATTTTTCACCTTACCATTTTGTATTCTTTCCAGCTTTTCTGAAAATCCAGACTTCCATCTTCTCGGTGCTGTATAACTGTCCATCCTCCTCCAGAAATCTCCATATTGCAAAAGACCTATGCAGTAAATA
>QWTY01024725.1:0-12726 GCA_008033365.1 Pseudorectes ferrugineus | reverse complement strand
TAGCAAAGCAAAATGCCTTTTTGGGTACTGCACTAGAAAAGCAACAGTGGAAACAAAAACTGTCATCAGGTGTAACTATAGGTAGCTGCTGGAAAAAGAACGAAAGAAAATAGTAATAACACAGTCAAACAGGACAGAAATATGACTAATGAATGCAAAAAGCTACACCAGCAGCAGAGTGCGTGGTATTTTAATGTCTATTTTAACTCAGCAGCATTGTTCTTTAGTTGCTGTTCAAATCTAGTAAAAACTTTTACAAAAAATGTATTTGCCTAAAGTACTTCTGAACGGAAAGCCTGCTGGAATGATCTGGGTGGTGCAGATTTGACATTCAGAGTTTAACCCTTCTGCCCCACAACTAAGTTGTGCTTTGATAAAATGGTGGCAGCAATTCACTTTTGTACCCTCCACTCCGTGATCCAACTTGTGCAAGTCCAAGACTTTAGCACTCTTTGGAGCTGCCTGAAGAAAGTTGTAAAGCAAATATCTCTAAGATCAGGAGATATTTAACCATGGCCCATTTTCCTCAAATGCTCCCCTACCAACAATGTGAAATGTTCAAATAGCAAAGGCATTGCTTTCATATCTGTGGATTACCTGAGTTTTGCATTACATAAGGAAAATTCTTAAGAAGCTCAATAAATCAAATGAAGGCTGCTTTGTTTTGCAAAACAGTTGTGCTGAAGAATTTGGACCTTTGAGACAGTGAGCTTTTAAAGGTAAACAGGGTGAACACCCTGCAGAGGTAAATGGGAACCAGCTGTGCTCACAGACCTGTCCTGTTCTCCAAAATACCCTTTGTGGGAACACAGCCTGCCCTTTTCTGTCCTGCAGCAATAAAACGAGGAGAGGCATTACCTTGTGCCCTATTGGGTGCGACGTTATGATGCACTGTCACCCCTGGAGATCCTCTGGCTCCCACTCTGTGTCCTCAGCAGTAAAACCAACCTCATGAGGTAGCAGTTAGGGAATTTTGCTATTTGTATGATAGCATTATCTGCTATTGTAGCACACAGATAATAAACATGCTTCTCTTCCTTTCAAAAGCTGCTTGGTTACTCATTTACACTTGGGATCATTGTAGTTCACATTGTCATGGGTTTGGAGATAATTGTGCAACAGTTAAAAGGTCTTAGCTGTGTCAGTGGCAAAAAACATTGCTTCTGTTTTCCTTAATTTTCCAGAAAACAGATATATTTCACTTATTTTTACTTGTCCAAACTTAGAAACCAAGAGCAGAGCTTTCCCAGTAAGTCCCTATATGACGAGGTGGCCACCATTGTTTCTTGGGAATATTGTTCTTGTGGTGCAGAAGTCCTGACTGGCTGCCAATATCTTCCTCCTGAGCAGGGACTAGTAATTGGAGGAAAAAAAGTCTCCAGACAGCATGAAGCGTATACTGCCTTAAAGGGGGTATCACATGAAAGCTAATTGCAAAGGAATAAAATTTCTGAAAAATCATGTAATAAGTCTTTTAATCTTAATTTCCCAGAGGGGAAGACATCAGATGGCATATTAATTGCCATAATTTTTCTTCTTTCTTTTTATCATTTGTGCTGGTCCCCACTGTTTCCAACACAACATCAATCTTTTTGTCAATTTACAGTGCTGCTTATTGCCTATGTTAACCATTCAGTGGAGCGTAAATTTGCAAGTGACTTAATCTGTAAATCCTGGTATAATATTTTTACTTTGAAAAGTATCCCTTTATTGCAACCATATTTATAGGTAGGTGTGATACCTGTAATCCTTATTTCTCTGGTGTTCTTTATCTACCTTAAGATACTTCTTCATGAGATATTAGTCACCTTTGTGTGGATGGATTTTCTTTTGAACATATACACTGCAGATGCCAAAAACAGCCAGCCTGTATGGTCATATTTCAGGGAATATTTCATTTAAGCCAATGACATGTCACAAACTCCTTTGACAGTGTTCACTGTGCTAAGAAATGTTCTTTGGTGCAATTTAATTTATTAACACAGACTTATCCTAAGATGATGCACTGCATTTTGTTCATGAGTTTGGATTTGCTTTTCTGCTTTGATCATATGGAGGAAGCAAGTTTCCCCTCCCTCCTCCTCCCGCTCCCTTCCATGGGAAGACTTAACTCACACAATTCACCGATCTTTCAATCCCTGACAATCTTTCATGTGGAGTCTGAATTTCTGCCCTGATTCCTGGTCCCTTGACTGCAGATGACACAGCAGACTCATTCATCTCCATGTCTAAGGACTCCTGCGGTGCTACCAGGTGGTCCACTTACTGCCCAGTGTCTGGGCTGAGTTTGGCCAGTGGCTGACCATTCTCATGTTTAAATGAGCTGTCCAATACTGCACATTTTCATGAAAATCCCTTTATGCTGATGAGCATTTGATGTTTTGGAGGGGTGTTTCTTGGATCTATTTTGTAGCCCTGGAGCATTTTGCTCTTAAGGAACAATGGAGAGCATTGAAAGATCCTCAGAGGGTTACAGAATGTTGTGAATGGGAGGGTGGGATTTGGATGCTGTGAAAGTAATTTTCAGAAGTTTCTCTTCTTTTTTTTTGGCAGACAGTGTAAACAATCTTTTGATTGTTTACTCGTTGCCTATTCTTCAGGCAACGTAACATCCTCTGCATTAGGCATTAGTCACCAGGCATGGGCTGTCCTAAACCTTGGCCATCTGGATTTTTAATAGAAGATAAAAAAGAGTAGTGTGGGAGCTAAAGAAAACAGGAAGATCCCATGTAGAGAATAGAAAAAGCAATTGGATCGTACTGCCCCTTACAAAGCAAGCAAAAAGATTTTATAATTAATCCTTTACTATGTCATCTCTGAAAGCTTCAAAGAATAGTGGTTGTTTTTTTTCTTTTTTGAACATTGTCACTCAGAGAGGAGGAGATTGTCAATCAGAGAGGAGGAGATTTTTCTGTTAACCAAGGAGATGAATAAGCATTGATGAAACTGCTCTAAATTCTAACATGTTTAAATGCAACAAATCTCAAAAAATGGCATTTTCCTCAAAGTTAAACTTATAATTCCTATACACAGACCAGGAAATGTAACTCTATGGATAAATCTTAACAGAAATAATTTTTCTGCTAGCTAATATTTTATAATAAATGGATTTATTTGATAGGTTCCAAAGTATTTGTGGCACAATTCTCCTCTTATCCCATTTTACTTGCTGAGCTAATCTGTTTTGGTTTTTCTCAGCCACTGTTTATCAAGCACTCTGCTTTTTCAATAAATCTCAAATGAGATAAAAATGTGTATAGCGCTGTTGACATCAGACCCCTGAAACAGCTGCAGACTTGCTATTGTTTGGTTTCAATGCTCACTAAAATGAATTTCCTTTCTGTTGAATCCGAGGGATATGATGAGTGACAGGCTATCTTTTTTTTTTCTTAATCACACAGATCTGCGTGTTCCTCTAGATGCCCTGATAAGCAGTGCATATGTGTGTGAAAGGAAGGGAAACAGGAATTCCTTTCGGAAGGGTGACAATCTTCATAAGATTAAAATGAGTCCAAGGCAGATGTTCCCACCTAAAATCAACTAAAAGGTCTAAAAATTTGCACAGCTCCCAGCAAAGAATTACATTTATTTTGGCTGGTTTTCCATACATTGATCTTGTTCAAGGAAAAAAACAAACAACAAACAAACAAGAAAAACTCTGTAAAGAAATAGTTTTGTGCCAAGTGTATAGCACACTGATATGCTGCACCATGGAAAACAGGACTTGGCCACATAATTCCAAGAAAATGTCATCCTAGCAACCGTGTTACTATTCTTTGGTTTAATATGTAAATGGTTCCATTTTTGAGAGCCCCTCAGAGACAAACTGTTGCATTTAATTAAGCATTTGTTGGCATTGTAACCAAAGTACTGGAAGTGAGATAGAGAGCCTTCCTCCCAGAAAAGCAAAAAAACCCTGTGTTTGATGGTACAGCTGCACTTGAGTATGGAGCCTTTTCTCTTTCAGATATCCCAGAAACTCCACTGATGCCCTTGGCCTCCTAACCAGCATGTTATTCTTGGCACCAGCTTCCTCCCAAAGTCTCCTGAGCACCATGCTCTCAAGGTTTCTCTCTTCCTCTTGTTGTCTTTTACTCCTGTCACACAAAGCACTACTGCTCCCCTTGTTTAAGACCTATAGTGACAATAATTTAGAACAATTTATAATGCCCCAAAGCTAAGGGGAAGTAGTAATGAATAAATAGATTAGACAAGATGAGAAGCAACATTCAGATATTTCATGCCAGATGAGACCCTCCTCATGAGCTACTGCAAGTATAGAGAAACACTGCTGAATTTAATAATGCTGCTCTGGGATTCCAGCAGTTTAGCTGACTAATGAGTTTCATATGAAGTTCTGAGAAAAGTTGGATTTGAGTAATGCTAGATCAGATGATCCAGGAATTAGAGAAAACTAAACTTTATGGTAGTGGGGTTCAAAAAGTATATATAATTGAACAGAAATATGCAATTATTCAGGTTCCAACTGTTCTGGAAAGATGAGTGGTATGTTGGAAGCAAAGTCTTGCAACACATTAAGGAGGTCACTAAATATGACATCTGGTGTATTGAAGCTGAAAGAAAGGCTGCAGTCTGAGAAGAGTCCACTGTTTCTTTTTAAACAAGAACTGTTATCCTAAAAGTCTGGGATTGTAAAATGCTGAAAAATGTAACTGAAGCAACTGAAATTATGATTCTTTTTTTTTCAAACTCTAAACCACACCACCAAAAAGCAAAAGGGAATAAAAAATACTGTTAATTCTATGACTGTTTGAAAAGGGAAAGATCTGAAGAACTTTGGAATTAAATCCGCTTCCTCCATGGTGTCAAATTGCAGAAGGAAGACATTTTCTTTTTTTCCCTGTTTTTAGCTATACCTACCTTGGTTTTTCCTCTCCTCCTGGTGGATAATTTCTTCCAAGGTTATCCTATGGTCTTAACATTCTTCCCTAAAAGCACAACTTTTCTAAATGGTCAAATCACTATCTTATCCCTTATAACACCATATTCTGGAGTCTTAAAACCAGACCTCTGTGAGATGTGTTTCTTCCATGTCTCTCTCACCAACATCCCTTCTACTCACTGAAATGGCCCAGAGCACTAAGAGAGACTTGGCAGGAGGCTGGATATTTTAAGAATTGAAGATGTGCTTTCCTCCTGTGAGACTCTCCATGATGATTTACTCACAGCTCTATGCTGGGAATCCTGGACTGATGTGTGCCCTAAGCAGGGAAATTTAGGCTAACATCTGTAATGCAATGCTCAGTTACTAAGAAGTCTGTGAGAGTAATATTTGCATCTCAATTCCAGAGCTCACTACTGTGTGTTTTCTGGAAGGGAAAATTCCCACTCCCCTCTTCTGCAAGGAGACTGCTTAATCAGATCCAGCAGGACCATTGCAGGATAGCAGTGCTCAATACATATGAAGTATCTTTTACACTCTTTCTCTGGCTTGAAATTTGCTTGGGATGCATCTGAAACAATGTATATTTTAACAGTTTTTCATTTGAGCTTAAACAGTAATTTTCAGCAAATTATATCACCAGGGTTAGTACAGTTTTTTGATGTCCTAACAGCTCCTCTTCACTGGTGACAGGACTGATTTAGTTTAGTTATTGATTAATGTTTGAATGTTTTTGACTCTGTCCATCTCTAGTTCTCTAATTAAAAAATTAAAGTGTTTCCCCTTTTCCACTGTAGAAGACTCTTTTATTCCAGAACTTCCCTTTCATCACATATCCTTCTACTTCCTATTCTAATCCAGGGAACTAAGTATTTTAAAGCAGAATTTATTCAATACCGAGGTTACTTTATACAAATTGCTTATAGATGAATGAATCTCCTGCCTGTTTTTCTATTTGCACTTTGTGTTTTCGGTCTAGAACAATTTATTAAGGAGTTTGTTCCCAGACTATTAAATAGTTAATGATTAAATAATAAATGATTTACCTCCATGTTTGAAAAACTCTAGTTACAGAACTTTATAAAGACCCATTGTGGACAGTTTTCTTCTTAGAAGACTATTTTTAGGAGGGGTACATATATTCACCCTTCAGAACTACTTTGGATGGTAGTCAAATAAAAATTTGATATCTGGGCCTGGATTCTTTATCTTCACTTTCATTTTTCCAGTGCAGAACATAAAATAGCAAGTACAGTTTCAGATTATAAATTAACTTCCTGCATTACTAAATTTAGACATAGGAGCAACAAAAATATATTTATAAGTCTACAAAATGCAAAAAAACCAAAGAAGCACATTTTGCAAAATGGTAAAAGTCACAGTTGCATGAACATAACTTACACCATGCAGAGATATGCAGAAATTGCAGTCTTTGGAATACAGCCCAGAGAATGGCCTGTTTGTGACCTTTCTTACTAGTGGCAACAGATCTGCAAGGCCTGCCTAAAACACACCAGTATTGCATTAGTCTGTGTGGGTTTTGCTCAACTTCTCAGTGACTGAATGAACTTTTTCAAAAGATTTCTTCGATGACGGAGACCACCCACTCTTCCTTGGCAGTGGGTCAAGTACTGCTTTGCTATTAATGAACCATTTCAGTGGCTGCTCTCAAATCTAAGCATTAAATCAAGAGTCAGATGCTCTGAACTGGCGTATCCTGTCTCTTTGTTTAGCCTTTTGGTTAGTATTTGTTTAACCATTTATATGTAGGACATGAGACACAGGAGTCTTACTTGCCTGCCCTGTAGAGACCTGCAGATTATCCACTTTTTTAGCTAGTGGAGACAAGTTTGTACTTTAATAGTATGTTATCTCTAATTTTGGATGAAGTCACTTCTTCATTGATTATCATTCTTTCTTCATTGATTATCAATACCCATTAGTAAAACAACTAACTAAATTGTGGATTACTAAAAATAGTCAAATTAATCCCAGGTTAGGCAACCTTTCTTCTGCATAAGCATAAATCTTGAGATCTTCACCCATTTCTTAAGTTAAAAATCCACTGAAATCAAGGCATTATTACTTTAGTTGTGGACTCTGGAGCCTGGGGAGACATATGAGGGAAGGGCAATTGGTTTGTGTCTGCCTATCCCAGTCTATAAACTGGGATGCTCATTGGAAATCGGAGGTAAAGAGAGAATGCATTCATTTGGAACTCACTTGTTTTATCCGTAGGATCAATCCCCACATGGTCAGGGGAGAATGACTGGGAAAGATTTTGTTTGGTCACAGGGCAGTAACTGGGAAAGATGATTTTTGTGAGCTGTGTTTTTGCTGCAAAACCAGCAGCAAGTGTGAGCGGGGTGTCACATTGTGATTGTAGGGCAAAGTGTCTAAGTCACTGAAATGTGGAGATTGCTGCCACATGCAACTTATTTGCTGTCTGCTCCCTGTGGAGGAAATCCTGCACATTTATTAAATGGGTGGGTGGGCGGATGGATGGGAGGGGACAATTTATCATGACACATAAGCATCCACATGAAGAGGTTTGCCAGCTTCCTGCAGAGGCCAAAGTGACCAGGAAACAGGCTGCAAGAGTGACGTAGGGGAAACTTGGAGGGGTTGCACAAGCAGAACACCCAGCGAGGAACAGCAAAATGTCCAAGTTAGCAGGCAGATTGTGTGCCAGGGCAGAACTTTTTTCCTTTCAGCAAATTCTCAGTGATAATGATACATGATTTACCTCTCCATCTCCTAAAGACAGTAAAAGCATTTTTGCTGGTTTACTGTTGATTATCCTACTTCAAGACATACAGCCTGTTTCCTCTCTCTCATCCAGAGCCTGGAAGTCAGATGTTGCAGATGAAGCTTTCTTTGCCATCATTGAGTACAATCTGTCGGGTTTTTTTTTTTGTCAAAATGCATTATGTTGACTGAAGACAGTAACTAGACCACACCAACCTTGTGTAAACACTCAACATCCTAATGGGGCAGATGTGGCAGGGGGCTTGGCCCTGGACCGAGACAATGTGACTCGTCAATGTCCTTGGCAAAGGCTTTGGGTTGTGTAGAGGTGAAGGGAACATCAGCAGTACACTGCATGCCCCCAGCCGGGAGAGAACATGGCCCCTCATCCCTCCCACTTTTCCCTGTTGGAGTAGAGTAGGGCCTGCAGCAAGAGAGGGGACAGAGTTCCATGATTGTTGTGTGCGCGCAAAAATTGTCATTTATTAAGTAACATTGGAATTAATCCAAAATCTGCTTCAGAAACTTTTGCCTTGCTGCACAGTCTTTTTGAAATTTGCAGTCATTTGTCTGAGCAGAACTGCTTTTACTGTGCTGCTTTAGCTTTTTAAAAGTGTAAGATCTTCCTGTTAGCCAGAGCATACAGAATCCAGCACAAGACTGTATTTTCGCATGTACAGGTACCCACATTTGTTACCTGCTTCAGAAAGTAGGACTCAAGACATAGCAGATAAAATTAGCAGGATCTACATAGTAGATTGCCTGCAGGCCTTCATAGCAATGCTGAAATCTGTCTTGCTTAAGTTCTTTTCTATAAGAGGCCAGAGAACCCTGTTACTTTCACACTGTTAAAAACAAGTTTGGAACATAAGAGATGGAAAAGTTTCAGTGTGCATTCAGGAATTCTCATAAAAGTTGGGTGCAGTGGGGGAATAATGTATGTCTAAACTTCCAAGTGCTGCAGTTTTAGTCCAGGAATTTAGAAGAATTTCAGTGACTATGTATCTTATTCTCATTATTCTTTTCTTTTAAGCTGGAATATTTCCAGTAATGGCTCCACTGAGTAGTTTCTTTTTTTTTCATCAGACACTACCTCATGATATTAAGTGATCTGGATACTTTGGCAAAAAATATCTTCCTTTTTTAATAATTTTTTTTAAGTTAAGGGATATTTCATTTTCTGTGGAAAAAAAAATCTCCCAAATATTTCTTTGTGTATTGTCTTGTAACAATGTATTTGAAAATCTCATAGGAGATTCTTCAATTTCTTTTACCACCTTTAACAAGGATCTATGTCCTTCAGCCTAGTGCATTACACTGCAATAAATTCTGTGAAATCTGGTAAAGCAGTGTGCAAAATGGAAATCAAGTTATTTGTACAAGTGGAATAGTATTTCAAAAGTGTTATGTCTTATTTAAACTTTTCCTATACAAAGGTACTGTGTGAAGATGACGGCATTGACAATGCAGTTTTTTGAGTGCTATTCCAAAGATGAGGGTGTTTAGTTCCACCAGGTTTTTTGCAATCATGAAGCTGTTGCACGGAGCATTGTGATTTCCTACTCACAGTTGTCTGCAACAGAAGAAAGCATAGAACAATGGCTACAGGGTGACAGGTATGGAAAAATATAGTGCACATTTCTGTGGTGTGCAAATAAATCTCTGTTACTGAAAAGTCACTCAAAGGATACAGAATATTTTAGCCAAGCACCATAAGGGCTCTTGTTTCATTCCTTTCAAAATACAACTAACTGCAAAAATTACTGATTGGAATGGTGGATCATTTAAAATGTTTGATTCCTTTTTTTCATATACTTAGAATTTACTTAACAACACAGAAATTAAACCCCTGGATACCACCTTGCCAGGTTCTCTGCACTGGAGTTTACTGAAGCAAAATGTCAGAGGATTGATAAACTAAGAGAAAGCCTGTCCAAGGGATAAGGAATACTATTAGATTTAATGCAAAGAACTAGAACTGACAAATCCCCATTACCATAGATATGAACCAAGTGACGGTCGTGAAACACATTAAGTGTTCTGCCTTTGCTCTAGCAATTCATTTAGTTTAGGAAAACTAGTAAGAAAAACTCCTAAGAATGTCAAGAGAATGCCAACTATCTTTTTTGAAGAGGTAATATTTGCGATATGTCACTGATACGAATGCGAATAGCACAAATAACTGATCTCAGAATTGCATATGGGGGTATGTAAGCCTTGTTTACTAGCAAAAAGTGGACAGACATAACAAGACAGTGCACCAAGTAATGTGTTTACTTGGAATCTATATCAATTGGTCTTTATTTCTCAATTGTAGGTGGTGTGCACAATTTGCACTGATTAATTTCACACTTCCTTTGAAGAATTTTTTCATGCTGGGTAACCATTTTGGAACAATCATTTCCTTTCTATTTTTGTGGGAGAGGGGAGGAAATAGGCAAGAAAGGCTTAACCTTCTACAGGAAGGAGGCTAAAGGGAAAAAAACCCAACACGGGAATGATTTTTCATTTCAGGAATATTTTAAAATAAATGCTCTAAAATCAGTCACACATCGGAGCATAGGATCTGAAATTAGGCAAGCACAGGCTGCAGATGCAGCACTGTTCCTCTCTTGGTTTACCTACTCAAGCTGGGAAAATTCAAACTTGTAGATGCACAGTACAGATTTAGGTAGCCCTGTGCCACACAGTGTGATACGCCATCACCAGTACAAAATAAGCTGTCAGGATACTAAACCCTACTTAAGTGCAGTGGTGCAAAGCTCTTACTCTTCACTCAAAAAAGCGTGACTTGAATGTCATTTGCCCTTCCGAAAATTATGAAGTATCCTCTGTCAGAGTCAACAGGACTGCAAAGTCACTAAAATTTGAACAAATCATCCCTGGTCCTGTATATATTTTAGGAAAGTTTGGGTAAATAGGTGACACTTTTTAACAGTGTGGTCTCTACAGCTTTGCATGTTATTGTAGACCAAACAAAATGCAATTACTGAACTGAATTAAATGATGTTATGTATTTAAAAATCAGCCTTCTGAAGCTTAACAAAATTTGGGGAAGTTAATTTTTACAGAGTAAATAGTCTTGCATTTCAGTGAAATGGGCAAATAACCGCATCTGTCTACACAAAAGACGATGGCTATGACTATATAAGGAATATATTAAAATAAAAAAATAAACATGGCATTCAGTGGAAGTGGAGTATCATTTGAACTAACTAAGTGTATAAAAGGAACATTAGAGACTACAGATTTCTGTGGAACAGCTGGCAGACTTACTTTTTCTTCCCTTGTGAGATACTGTCAGGATGCTGCTTTCTGTCTGTTTGCCTGCACTCCCCAGTTCTCAATGCTCCCTTAGGGCTTTATTTTTTTTTTCCTGTTGCTTTAACCTGCCAGCTAAAGGAAAATGTAAAACAACAGCTGACACCAGTGAAACGTCCCCTTTGCCACAGCTTCACCAAGTCAGAAAAAGATGTAGGTGATGGGGGAGGGGCTTTGTACTGAATCAGTGGGAGTTGGATGATTAAATCTAACTCCTAGCTCTGACAATCTCTATCTACTCAACAAAGCCCATGCATGCATGCATATATATTTTTACATATATTTATATTTATATAATCCTGGTGCTTCTAAATATAAATTTGCAGTCTAGAAACCTGGATCTACATTTTTGTTTAAACAAAATTTCTACTGACTTCACTGGTAGCATCACTCAAGTAAAGAGTTCAGGATCATGCCCACATTTTGAACCATATATTGGATCTTTTGTAAATGTGTGTCCAGAAGAGTGTGTTCAATACTTGTCACGGGGGATTTGAAAATGCATAATATCCCCTTGCAGTACCCTGGACTCCTGGAAGGAAGTGACATGAAGTGCAACACAGTTGCAAAGGCCAGCAGAGGAGATACTTACTGAGAAAGAACACAGTTGTGACAAGCAGCCACCTAAACCAAATGAGATCACAACAATGAGTAAAAGCAAACTAAATTCTGCTCAGGTCAGGACTGAAACAAAGACATTAGAGTGAGATTTTTTTTTTTTTTTTTTTTTTTTTTTTATTTTCATTACTGTCAAGATTCAAAATTAAAGAGGACATTTTACCTATAAATACATGGTTATTGGTAAAATAGGGGTACATGTATGGAAGAACCACTGACACACAAATATCACATAGGAACGCAGTCTTTAAGCAATAAGTCTTAATTTCAGTTCCTGACAAACGAGACTCATTGTCCTCTATCAAGACTCCTGTTATAGTCACTGGAGAGACAGAGAAAGGCTTGTGATGGGAATTGGAGAGATCTGATAATTTACATCTCTTTGGGTATGATGTAACAACTTTGGAACTCACTGGGTTTCTTTGTTTGGGCTTTTTGTTTGTTATTTTTTGGGAATTTGGTTTGGTTTGTCTCTAGAAAGAGTCCTGATACTTTCAATAACAAGCTGTTCTGAAAATAGTTACCTGTGAAGAAACACGTTCAGAAAAGGCATTTCAGAGCAGTAACTTGAGGCACTAAGAGATTATAGAGTGGCTAAGAGTCATGCAATGAGATAATGGCAGAGAGGGAGGAATAAGAACAAACCTTACCAAATTATATTTGCTCAGTTATTTTCAGACATGTCAGTTTTATGAAATTCTTCAAATTTATTGTGAAACCTTCCTCTGAAAGGCAAGGCCTTGGGCCAAATTACAGTTTCCCTCCATCCACAGCCGTATCTTTCTCTAGATCATCCTCTGCATACCAGCTGACTGGTGAGCAGAAACCCATGCAAATGACATCATCCTGACATTTTTTCCCACTCTTTCTCTGCGTTGTCTAATAGTGAAAATGTCACCAGTTTATTTGTAAAGTCCTGTTTTCATCTCATGTATCTTTCTGAACAGACAAGCCTGCATCCCTTCTTCTGATGAAAGGCTTTCACCTCTCTCTAATGGGGCTTACCCAGTACTTCCTTCCCATGTTTGAGAGTAGTGAGATGTTGTCGTGGTTTGACACTGGCCCAATGCCAGGCACCCACGAGAGTCACTCGCTCACCCTCCCCTACCACACTGGGCAAAGGAGGGACAAGAAAA
>QWTY01024723.1:0-19404 GCA_008033365.1 Pseudorectes ferrugineus | reverse complement strand
CCACAGTAGCTCTGCCCACATTAGACCATCAAAGTCCTATTACTTTGCATTAGGCTTAAACCCTAGCTTGATGCTCCCTATGTGGCCTGTAACAGATCATACTGCACTGCCTTGGTAAACAATAATTTTTTCATTTTCTCACTGTTTAGGGAGAGGAAAAAAAAAAAAAGGAAGGAAAAAAACCACTCCATCTTTTCTAAGCTGGAATGCAAGTTTAAGTGAATGGGTAGTTTTCAAGAGAAAAAAAAATCATAAAAGCTCTTTTACAGCTTTTTTTGCAATCAATAAAAAAGTTTCTCGCAGAGAAGATGAAACAACATCATTTTAGTATTCATATATACATTAAGGTATGAAACTAGATACCTGGTATTGCTGTTTACAGCTGAAAAAGAACTACAAATCACTCTATGAGGAAAAAAGCCAACAAGACTCAAACAAATCTGACTGGAGCAGTAAAATCTATCCCATGTTTATAAATGTGTAGGAGGAGAGTATAAATTATTTTATTCTGGAAAGAGATTCCTAATTACTTTTTTCTTTTTGTAATAATACCACCCTCTAGTGGCACTTTTTCTGCTTTACTGAAGCAAAAATGTGGTTTGACATATCAATCATATGCATTAAGAAATGGTACAAAAATTGCAAATAGGAATCTGTTGACCTGCACTGAATTTCAAGCCCGCACTCTGCAGTCTCTGAATCTCTGCAGCTTTAGAAAAAGCTGTATCTGGCTCATTTCAAACATAACTTACAAAAATAAGTGCCTAAGAAAATGCTACCATGAGAAGCATAAAATAATAAAGTCCCTTTAATGCACAGTTGCAGAATAACATTCCAGATGGATGAATTCCTCAGTGTTTGGTGAGTAAATTACACTCTGAAGTATGAGCCTTATAGTTTCAACATGTTATTATTTTAGCCCCCTGAAGATATTTTCCTTGACAGCTTTAAAGGTAGATATAGCAAGAGCTTGTAACTGTTCCATCTGTTGACTTGCACTTCCTTCTTGGACACACTACAAATTCATCAATAAGGTGGTGGTGGGATTTTTTTACCGTTCTCTTACAATTTCAGACAGAAACAACTAGAATGAGCCATTCTTAACTTAGAAGCCATTATTTTAACAAATCAGTCCTAAGCAGAGATGAGCCTGAGGCACCCACAGCATATTTAGATATTGAGAGCCTTACATATTCAGGGATAAGGATCTGGGATATCATTTCAGTCTACAGGGATAGCAAGAAAAATTAGATAGTGCCACAAATCCCACTAGATTGGACCAAGATTTATACCCATTTATTTTTATACTTGATAGAGAGTGAGTAACACACAACCTCAGAAATTTGCCTCCTGCTTTTCTCACTGCGAGGTACAGTCAGCAGGTCAGCCAGCTGGAGGAAACTCCTATGCTGGGAAAACTCAGCATACAAAATTTTGAAGTCCTCCAATCAAAGCCAGCCTGAGTGCACAGTGTAACTTCATCGTGGAGATGGCTGATCAGCTACATCCAATTCTATTGAATCTGCAGGCAAAATTGTAGATAAATTGCTTAGGAGGGTGAGGTGGGGACTCGATTCATTGCACTAATTCCCTGCTTCTGTAATGATAAATGAGGATCAGGTTTTTCCCAAAAAGCTATTATCCAATGACACTTGAAAGTCATTTTCTCTCGCTCTTTCCAGACAGGGATGCATGAATAGAAAGGAAAGGTAGCTTTTATTTGGCCTACACATCTTGCTTTCAGCAGAGCTCCAGGCACTTTACTCAGAGACAAGCTCTACACCTAGAATGGGACTTAATCCATCAACTTTTCAAAATAGTTTGGGCAGATTTGCATCATCGGATTAAAAGCAGAAAGCTAAACCTGTTAATACTCCCTATCTCTCACCCCATCCCTCTGACAACTGCTGGCATCTCTCAGACCGAGGACAGGAGCCAGCTGTACTGCTGGAGGCAAAAGCAGCCTCAGCTCTCTGGCTACAAGTCTAATGCAGAACCCTCACATGAAAGGCATGGCATTATAACCCAAGTTTTCACTTTTTAAGTGTTGTCTTCCTAGAGTTTTACCTCTAGGTGATCTGGAGGTCTCAGGCAGTCATAGGCAGTCCTTGGTGAAGCATCACTCCCAGTCCCTGAAGAACCAGGCCCAACAACAGCACTGGGAGAACATGTAGCTTCAGGCTGCAGCAGCCACCCCTGATTCTGCTGAAAGCAGGGTGGCCCTTTGGCTACTGTTCATTGTTCACAATAATGACTGTGAACCAGTGCTGGGCTGCACCCACCCAGAAAGCAGATGAGTTTCTTCTCTTCAGACAATTTAACCTCTTCTCCCCTATATGCCAAGAGAATTTTTCAGGGCCAGGGAGAGGAAGCTTGTTCCTCACCTGAGAAAGCAGAGGAAATACCTGGAGGGTCTGCCAAACATCTGCGTAACCACACAGAAGAGGGAGAGGTTGACTTGGATTCCCCTGGTCAAAGCCAACATTGATCTTGGGAATGACATTTTACTATGTCAATGTTTAAGAGACCAGCAGGCTATTCCATACTGTGGGAGGCAATTTCCTCTGCTTGTGTTCCCAGAGAGAACTAACTCCAAGACAAAATCAAAGGCTGGGAATTCACTTTAATATGGACACCCCCAGCCTAACCTCAGCATCTCTCCCTGGCCCTCATTTTGCCAAGGATCACATCATCCTTCCCACAGGAAATTTCCAATTCTTGGTTTAAGGTTGTGCATCCCAGTACAAGACCATGGTGATGCTGGCTCTTTATGGCTCTGATCTGAGGAATTCAACTTGCACACACTAAAAAGCCTCTCAATACCTTTGCAGCAAATGATGCATACCTCAGAGCCAAAAACTTAGTGCCACTAAATATTTTATCTTATGAGCAGTGAGCTGCACAAATAAAGCACAACATTTCACTGCTCTGAAGCTTCAGATGTTGGCATGTAGCATTGTAGCAGCATATCCCAGCTAATAACAGGATACCACAAAACTTGTCTTAATCATCTACCCAAAACCAGCTGCTTTGCCAAGACTGCTGGTACCTAAAGATGGAACACCACCCTCCTAGAAAGAGTATAGTTATTTTAAAGCAGTCACATAAAACAAGCAGCTGCAACTACAGGTGGGGTCTAGCACAGCTTTTTCAGCACATAAAATTTATATAGGTTCCTGTGAAATTAGGCCAGCAATGAAGAGAGGCCAACAAAAATCTTCTGCTCATGGTCCATCTGCAATGCAGTCCTTCTGCATCTGTTTTCTCCCTGCCTGTCTTTCCCAGAGCTGCCATCTGCCCAAGCCCATCTTGTAGTGACTTGTCTCCCCTCCTCCTGCATTTTGCTCTTCTTGCCGCTGCCCTGTGCAGCTGGGGCACAGCCAGGTCCCAGCTGCAAGGTGGAGAACTCTCATACCCCACCACAAACCCAGTGGCTGCAACACCAGGTTGAGGAGAGAACTGAACTCAAACAGGCAAACTCCCCCAGAAAAGCTCCATAGCAATTACCAAAATAAGTCAGGCCATGTGTTGAGTGCATGCATGCACAAGAGAGGGAAAGAAGCAGTTCCTGGAGAAAATTATTGAGTACTTAGAACAATTTCACGGCAAAAACCTGTTACCGTTATCCTCCAAGGAAGACTTCATGTTTAAATCTGTCCTTTGCTAACATGAAATCAGAGTCCAGCTCCATCTTGCATTTGACTTGTATATAGTTTTTGCCAGGTCTGCAAAGCATTATGCTATTGCTGTACTTTGTCAGCATTCTCATTTCCAGAGCCTCTTCTGCTTTTCCCAATAAACAGCTCCCACCTTTGCACAATTGCAGCCAAAGGCCATCCCTGCTGGGCCACTCAATAGCTGTTCCTGTGGGTGCAACACTGACCTACTGCTCTTGGGGCTCAGGCAGAGCCCGAGCAAATAAGCAGTGCTTGGCCTCTGCTGCATCCACCTGGGCACAGCTGGCTTACATCTCTGGGAGTCTGAAAACAGGACTTCTGGACACCAAAGGTTTCAGCCAACTAAGTTAGCTGAGTGCCAGCACTTCTGGAAGCAACCACAGAGCTCACCAGAAGCCCAGGACCAGCCCCACTGTGTGACATCCTGCTTTCTGCAAGATGAGGGGTTGTAGGCACTGGGCCAAAAAACAGGACTTGAGGAATGAAGTACAGCACACTGCTGATTTTCTCAAGCAAAGCTTGGCTATGAGAAGACTGGGACCCAGCGCAGTCAAAGGCAGCAGCAGGCTGACCTGAAGCATGTACACAAAGAAGCCTCAGATAAATGATATCAAAGAACTACCACTAGAATGATCACAAATGCCTCAAAAGGCTCATATATGAAGAAGAGTGGACCAGAGCAATGATTAACTGTGTGAGTGCCATAAAATTACTTTCTGCTATAGTGCAAATATTTTTTTTAAAAGTGGATTAGATAAACACTAGGTGTTAGCATTCAAACAGATACCAGGAGCTTCTGTTACTTTCAGATCATTAAAGCCTGAATATTATGTGCATTATGCATATGTTGCAGTCCTTCGCAGCACAATACAAAATATAATAGTTTCCATTCCCTGCACTGTCTTTATGCAAAGGGAGGAGAAACGGAAAAATGTCTTACTTAAGAAAAAACCTGAATACCACATGCAAAAGAAAACAGCTTAGAAGACACAGATATAAAATAGCTAAGACTTCTTAGAATACATTTGCTGTCAAAATCACACTGCAGGCAAAGGATACTAAATTAAATATTCTGCCAGTATCCTCATGGACTCAAGCAAGTGATGAGGTACATGAAATTTGCTACAAGATAAGCTTCAACACTGCTATTCTAAGCAATCTGAATGGCACTGGGAATATCAAATCTCAGTACCTGTTTTAAAAATGTTTAAATATGTCTGGAAGCAATGGCTTTCAGTATGCTATCATAAATATCTTTACATCTTGCATTTAAAGCAGTCATTTATACATGACTTTCAAAGTACATTAGCACATTTAGTCTTGCTTAGCTAAATTGATGTAGAGGAAAAGCTGGCAGATGGGGTATCATCCAGTTCAGCAAAAGTCTATTCGTTTTCCAGTTCTTATAGTAAAGACATTGATCAATCTTTCCAGTACTGAAGTTAGTAATGAATATTTTTTTTCCAGTTTCTGGTCACCTTTACTTACTCCACAGATATGTTCCCCCCCTTCTTAATTATGCATATTTTCATTTCTGGCCTAGCCAGTTTTACTTCATAGATACAGAATCACAGAATGGTTGGAGCTGACAGAGATCTTAAAGACCATCTACTTCCAAGCCCCTGCCATGGCTGGAGACACATTCCACTAGACCAGGTTGCTCCAAGCCCCATCCAACCTGGCCAGGGATGGGGCAACCATAGCTTCTCTAGGCAGCCTGTTCCAGTGTCTCACCATGCTTGTATCAAAGAATTTCTTCCACGTATCTAATCTTTCAGTTTGAACCCAACAGTCTCCCCATTACCTCATTTGTAATTTAAAACATAAACTCCATAAAGCATCAAATAAGAAACTGTGCCGTGAGTCTTCACGGATCTGACAAATCTATATTCATTCATCTCACACGCTCACACTCCCCACACTTCGTTTTTGGTACCAGCAGACCTCAACTCTGCAACACTATTTCATTTTGATTCTATGTCACCTCTCTTCAGCTTCACCTGTCTTCATTCAAGCCACTTCCTACGGCCTGAGTTTTCTGCTCCCCATGTTAATATTAATTTACGGCTGAGATCTTACAAGGAGAGCCACAGGGACAGGACTCTGAGACAGCCCCACAAGTTTCTCCAGCACCCAATTCTATCGTTTGCCTGCAAATCTCTCCCATTCCCTCCCTTCCCACACCACGAGGGTAATGGTTATGGCTCCCTTTGGTTCTTCATCGACTGAAACATTCAGAAATTCTTACCCACGAGTCACAAGGCTCCCGTGATTGCTTCCCCAAGACCCCCTGAAGAAAAAATTGCAGCAAACCACCTCCTCCTGCACAGAAACACCACCCAGCATCCCTTCCCTTCTGAGACACCATTTGCCAAGGACAAGGACAGGAGTGTGCTGTGAACTACCAGGTCTGCTGAACGAGTCACCTCCTTTTCCTCTCCCCATAAAAACCACTGGGAACAGCCTCTAGCCATTTCAGCAACTGGTAAAAGCTGCTGATCTGCTCCAAAGGGCAGCAGATTTCCCTTCCACCTCTTCAAACTCCTCCCTTGCAACTCAGAAATGAATGTGTTTGTACCACACACAGTTTCTTCCTCCAGATTCCTCTCCCCTTTTCCACACATACTATGACAGGGAAATACTGCACAGGCAGACAGATTTTGTACAACACTTTATTTACACTGCTGAAGACTGGGAATCAGTTCTGGCGACAGTTTCTTTTGTGTTACTCAGGCTGAGGAAGTAAAAATTACATGTTATTACAAGGTCACTGTCCCACAGAAGGAAGCACACAAACTCTCTGAATACTGTCATTTGCAACTTTGTCCTGTTAAAACGCAATTCAAGCTGCAAAGGGTAACACTCTTACAAAAAACAGGTGCCCTCCAGCTGCTGGTATATTTGCAACCCCTGTTATTTTCCAATGGCAAAGAGCAGGCTGAACTTTTCAAGTGGTGCTGCAGTCAGACCAAGACTTCAGGTGAAAGGCAGTAGCACAGATATTCACAACAGACTAACACATAGTTACAGCAAAGCATGGAAGGCTCCATTTGGCACAAAGTGGAAAGTAAGAGCTTGTATTTCAAGAACAGAATGTGCTTATATGATTGTAAAAAATCAGCATTTGCAGAGAGGCAAGACAAGTTACCACAAACTTCTGTGGGAGAGAAAGGGAATCATTAAAAGACACGTTCACAAAGGTATCTTTTCATAGTTCAATCTTAACAGAAACCAACATTTTGACTTAAACTCCCTTTTTAAGCAAACCTGATGATGTTATTCATTACACAGTGTCAGCTAATGACCTTACTTTACTACACTTATATATACCTCAGTTCTCCTGAACCCCCATGAAAGTGCGTGCACAACTGCATAGCTAACAGTCAGAAGAATCCTGCAATGTAAGGCTAGAGGTACAGCCAAATTGACTCCCTTATTGTATTTGGAAACCCTGATTTCCAAATTAAAGCACTTTCAGGGTAACTAGAAAACATACTTTTTCCAACCCTGCAGCCTAAAAGTGGTGAAAGAATGAGGTAAACATACTGCATAGGCTATATATTTAAATCCAAATCCCCGAAGTGTTTTGGCTTAATTATGAAATTATTTAAAACTGAACAGAGAGAAAAAATAGTTATAAAAACCTGAAAACAAATCTAGGTTGACACTAACAGCAAATTAGACAATAAATCATTTAGAAAGGGCATTTCCTACTGCCTTTTTTTTCTTCTTTTTTAAGTTAGCCAGACAAAAGCACAAATTGAAAAGAGCCTTGGTGCTTTTTGCATGGAGCTGTTCCTTCTAGAACACCTGCTCAAATTTCAGCTTGTCTGCTTCAGTTAGTCTGAGCCAAGACTGGGCCCACCCTGTCATAGCACTCCAGTGAATATCAGCCTTTCAGGCCATGCTGCAGCTTTTCTTGCCCCAGCCCAAGTCCTGGAGCAATGACCAAGCTTTACAACACAGGGCCTTTAGAATAGATACCAGTGCTCAACAGAGTGTCAGAGACCTCAATTAGCATTTTAAACCATTTGAAAACTAAATTATAATTAACAATAGTGACTTTTCTGATTCTCATATTTTTATTTAAAATGTGTCTTTGCAGGTTCACTTTTTTTAATATTCCCTTGCATCAGTGTTTAGTTCCCAGAAATCATTCCTGTCAGGCAATGCAGTTTTCTGAAAAGATAGTATCTTCCATCCTCACCACATTTTCAATAAACTCTGTAGGAGACAGTCAATGATCAGACTAAGATAAAGTGCATATATTCCTTTCTGATACAGGCAACAAAATTGTGGACTGAAAAAATAAATCATACTGAAAACCACATAAAAAAACCCCACAGTGGCCCTTCAGCACCCCACAATTAAGTTGCCCCACTGCATACTGCCCAAAAATACTTTTCTTCAAGTGTCTGTTAGCTTAAAAAAAAAAAAAAAGAACTTATAACATTTTAAAAAATGGTTCCTTTTCAATTAGACTCTGAGAATCACAAATTTATGTAACTTTGAAAGCTACAGCTCCCTCAAGGCTGGGATACTGCCTTGACAACTTGTAAGTAGTTTGTATTTCACCCTTTGGATCCAGGTTTCAAGCTTGCAAAAGCTTTGGAGTTCTTAAGGGAATGTGAAATTTCATTGAGAAAAGAAATAAAATGATAGTCCCTTTCTGACTTCTTGGACTCAAAAATAACTACAATGGTAAAGTGAGGTTCGGGGCGAGTCAGAAAGTAGGTGCTTTGGACTTTGTCATCGTAGAAGTGAACGACCTTCTCCAAACTGTTGAGGTCAGAGGTTCTATCAGTCATAATCATGATCACATTGGGCCAGTGCATAACAGGCCTGTCACTGGGCAGAGACACCACTGCAGGATACTGATCCACTCCTTTAGGGGCTTCCCTGTATGAATGGGGGTGATGATAACCATGTCCCTGAAAACTCTCTGATCCACGATTGTCAAAAATTAAGGAAACATTGACAGCATCATACTTCCGGATGAAGCTGGAAATTTTCCCAAAGTAATCAGGATTTGTTTTAGCAGTCAAAGTTTTCATTTCAGATGCTGTTGTCTGTCGACTAAGGGCCTCATGAAAGTAAAAGCTAAACTTGGCAAGGAGAATGTTTTTGAGCTTCATCAGCCAGAGGAAGAGGTGTGGAGGTTGCACAGCCTTCTGAGACTGCCCTCCAAACAGGTGCTTCTTGGTCTCCCGCTGTTTCTCAAAAATTTGGCCCCAAGTCTGTAGCTTTGTGTGAGCACTGTGCAAGTTGACCAGGGATGGAAGGAACTTCCACTCTGAGATCTGAGCCTGAGCCTTTAAGAGGTGTGCAAGCACATCTACCTCCAGCTGGAAACTGCTTTCAAGAGGACTGAGGATTGGATGATGAAATCTAGAAAACATAACATTAGTCAAGACATGAGAACTGCTGCACACAACGGTGAAATCATCAGATAGTACTTGCCAGTTAACAGACAAAATATCAAACATCAAAGCAGAGCAAAGTGTAAACAAACAATAATATTCTTAATTTAAAGAACAGTTCTTTTTACATAATTAGGGTAAACATTTTCATAAAAAACAGCACTTCACGTCTGACAAAAAAAAACGCCTGTCAGACATTCCTCTATCAAAGTAAGGGAGTTGTATTTCATCAGTTCAAAAACAATCACTGTTTATCTTAATCCATGAACTACTATAACAACATTTCTTTTTAAATTCAGGTGATCTTGTTCCAATTTAAAATCTCTTCTGGCAGTAATATATGTCCTGATGGTTCTGGAATAGCAGTAAGACATGAAGTTAAAACAAAGGAATTATGTTATAAATCTGTTGTTCACATAGGGAAGCTATGAGAAAGTCAAGCTGAGCTTGGTTTTGCTTTTTTTTTTTAGTAAGTCACAATAAAATTGACAAGAAAAAATAGTCACTGGAAGCATAACTAACTCTGTCTCTTCTCACTTTTTTTCCCAGACATTTAGAAAAAATAATACAGATGCAGTCTACCTCTCTTCCCATGATACTCAAATTATTTGCAAATTTATAACATCATGGATAATAACATACTTAATTGAAACCATGAAAAACTGTAATGTAAAATTTGTAACTTCAGAAAAAATGAGCCTTCAGCAAATACAGAAGTGGCCTTTTTAGTAAATGTGTCCCCTCATTGGCATTTAGGACTCTTTAAGAGGTCTCTAATAAAGAACAATGAAAAGTTCAAAGACAAGACTTGATGAGGTTTCCATTTAAGTAAAGACAGATTTATCCTCTCACTTCAGGAAAATATCTTGGGTCTTGTTATTGGTTTGAAACAATAAAGTTTATACAGAATTTTTCCAATTTTTAACAGCTCATCTTCAGACAAAACTAAAGCAATGTCACTATTCCCGTCAGCTTCCAGGGCACAACAAATAAAACCCATTTTGGAAATAGTTGGTTCAAAACCAAAACAACTTCATTTTGTTGTGGACCAGAAGAGAGAATGAAAATTTCAGGCTTTTCATCCCCTCTCCCTTCACTACTTTTTCTTTGACTTCCCCTTGTCAAAACATTAACTCTTTGGCTTGTGAAAAATGTCTGACAATTTTATCACTATCTGTAACCATCTCTTTTTTGTAAGCCACAATTTGTATCTTGCAAGGATTTGTTATTAAGATGCAAATCCAAATTGGGCTGAGAAGTCCAGAGCATATTTACATTTCTTCGAACAAACAAGAGTCAACTAAAAATAATTTCTAACAGTCGACGTTAAATATCTCCAATGGTTTTGGTATTCACCATAAAAACAGTTTTGCTGCTGTGTATTTTAAGAGGGTACAAAAAGCATTATGCAACATTATTTGTTTCAGACAGTCCCATCAAATGACACACAGCACAGTGGTTTAATCACATTTGCAGTCAGACCAATAAAGTTTTCTTCAATCTTAAAAGCAATTTAAAAATCCTTGCTAAGGCAGCACTGCCAAAGTCTCCTAGATTAACATTCTCATGTACAGCTTCCCACTTCTACTTTGCTTCATGGCTTTCTTAATGTTTCACTGTCCAGCAGGATTTGCTAAACTGTTTTAATCCAAAAACACACACCTTAGCCACAGCTGAGAAGATTGATATGGTTGCAGAGTAAACTGACAAGTTATGTACTATGTATAACTGCTGTAATTGAGTTTTATAACGTAGAAGCATCCAACTGAGCTCAGTATCATGTAAAACAGACAAGTTTTTACAATATTTCGTAAGCCAGAGTGTTAAAACTTAAAAACATATTGAAAAATTGATTTTTTTCTCCTAACCATTCTTGAAAGCAGAGGAATGGTAGTTTTGTTTTGCAGACTGTGAAGAAGCCACATTTTCTTTTTATTTCCTTCCACAGATCACAAATTCACACACATATTACACAATGCTGACTAGATAAAAAACATGAAACACTTAAAAATAACTATATCAAAATAGGTGTTATAATTACTTATTCCTTTTATATTAAGCTTTTAAAGAATCCTGCTTCTGATGCTGCTTTAATTATTTAAGATCCCACCCAAACCAACAATTAAAAATTTCAGGAAAAGTTACTTCTCCAGATGTATTCTAGAGAAAAATGGAAAGGAAAATGTCTAGTACTGGCCATGTACAAGTCAGCAATAAGTAGTAATAAAATAGTAACAAAACAGCTTTAAACTGTTCAAGAATTAATGATACTTCAGATACAAACAATATGTCTTGTTAAGTCAATTCTGCTGTTCCTTTACCAGCAAGCAGGTATTTCCTCTACATCATCTGACCAGCTATTTTCACACATAAAGGAAAGAAACCAAGGCCAGAACCTATCTAAAAAACACACATCCTGTCTGGCCTTAGCACAGCTGGCTGAAATAATGGCACACATCCTCAACTACAAGTGAGGAATATACTGACAGAGGGATGTGTAAGGATGAGTTTATTTGATCTTTCACCTGTAAAGCAGAAATGCCTTGCAGCCAGTACATATCAATGTAACACACCCCAGAAACTGATCTGAGATATGAAGAAACTAAAAGGAAGGACTAAAGGAATATATCCTTATACCCATTTTTTCAGAGATATTCTGTAGGTCACTGGGGAGGAGCACACTGCAGCTACTGAATTAGCTCTGACAGCATCTTAGATTGTCTCCATCTTAAAGATTGCTTGTTAACCCAAAGCATGATCATCAGTATTTTTTCCAGGAAGACTTATTTTTTTAAACATGTTATAATATATATAGTTATATAATATATATTATATAAACATATTATATAACATACAATGCCTTAGAAGTACAAATGCATCAGTGAAATTTATTTAAATAGCATAGTAAAACACTTCGTATGCACGTGTAGTCTCCAATCACTTCATCAAAGTACGAATTTCAGTTTTCAGATTTTTAACAGTGTTGTTGATTCAGCACATGCTCAGAACAGATGGCAGTGGTTAGTGTACAACAGAAATCAACTTCTCAAAAAAAAACCCAAACAAAAAAATGCCAACAATAGAAACACCCAAACCCCTAAACTTACTTCCCTTTACTCCTTAGTGTTTATCACACCAAGGAAAATATATCTAAGTTTCAGGTTTTTATTGGACTAACAGCCCTGATATTTTAAGTGGTCACAAGCCAAGAATTGCAAAACATCACTAGTAAGATCATCTAGACCAGTTTTGATTTTCAAGTTGCAAAATTATGCAGCAGTTTGCCAAAGTTACCCCTAAAAAAATAAGGGAATCAGCTGCAGTGCTTCAATTTGGAATATGAGAAAGCAGGACTGAATTATTTTGATTTTTCCTAGGTGAACACTTTGAAAATCGTAACTGAAAAAAGTAAGACCTATGAATATTCTCCCCAAAAGTCTTCTTAGACACTATTTCACTAACAAATATTTTAAAAAATTCAACCACATCTGAAAGTTAACTTCCTACAATGGCTACCTTTTTTGGTTTAAAACGAAGAGGTAGAATTTGTGTTGACAAACATTCAAAAATTCTCTTTTTAACTGCTATCACTTTCAAGGCATATAAGTTAGATGTGAAATACCCATCCTACCCTCATTTAGAAACATCCTGGGATTTTTGTAACAGGAACTGTTAAATCTTAACTTCAAGAAACCATATTGGCGGGGACCAAAGGCTCAGAGGTGCTCCCTCTACTGGCTCCAAGACCTCCCAAGAGAAGTAGTAACAGAGCACCATAAAGCCCTCCCAGGTAGGCCAGAGAGTTGTGGTGTAGCTTTTAGATCTAAGCAGACATATATTCTAGCTTAAAAAGTAAAATTGTCACACAAGTATTTGCTTTATTTCTGTCACTTTTACTGAAGTCCACATGAAATTAAGGCTTCTTTCTGCTCCCCTGCCAAAGAAAAAGTGCAAGAAGCCTTGCGTCTTATGAAAGGAAAATCACTCTTCCTCTCTCCTGAAAACGAACATGCTGAGCATTAATTAAGGCATAGGGAGGAAGGCTCCTAGTACACCATGAGCAGACTCCCTTTGTTATTTTTCTTCTTTTGAAGAAACTTCATGCATCTGATGCTGCTGGCCAACACAGACTTCACACATGAATTCGTGAAGGGACTGTGCTGTTCGGCAGTCAAAGGACAGCAAAGTCTTTGGGTTTGCTTTGAACTTCAACATCAGGTATTACAGATCACGTGTCTGAGGACATACTGCCAGCAAAGAAGCACTGACCTTGAACTGTATTTCTTTAAGATGGATTCCAAAATGTTTACGAGTTCCTCAGAGTTAATGAACTTTTGGGTGCTGAGCGTGTACATTTTTTCATAGAAGTCAGCAATTTCCATCCGAGCCTGAACAAAAAAACAGAGCTGTTCAGACAGGTGAGAAAGCAGCTCTTCCAAGTGAGGAGCTGTTCCTCCTAGTGCATTGTGACCCGTCGCCACCACCTTCTTCAGCTCATTATGCAGAGATGTGTAGATGGTTCGGATGGAGTCCTTTCGGCTGAAGAATGACTGACCACCTGTTCAGATAAATATGGAGGTATTACCAAAATCCAGGGACAGCAAAGATAGACAGCAATACTGGAAAATTCTTGTACTTGTAATTATATATCTAGTTGTTTGTAAGTATTGTTTAATTACAGTACTTCTTTTAACAAATAAACAAAATTCAGTGTTTTATTCTGCAAGTAACTGAATTACAGAGCATATGCTCAGAAGAACTTTATGTAATTTCATGAAAGCTACACTTGTCCCACTTCATGTCTTAGCAGCCAATGGCTGCTGCAAAACAACAACTCCTTCACAGCTGCCTCAGTTATGACACAACTTTTAAGAAACCCAGGGTTCAGTTAAATTTACTACTATGATACATGACCTGGAAATACTGTTATCTATGGAAGTCAGAATAATTAAGTCATCATGACTTGACTGATCAAATTTTAATAGCCTCCACTCCTATTAATAACTCTATATCTTTTCCAGAGATTTCCCTTAACAATCCCTCTTCAGTCGTGAAGCACTCAAATTCACGAAGCAACCCTTAAATGGGAACCATGTGACATCTGTGTGTACAAATCAAATGCCTCTAGTCCCTGTACAATCTCAATATAAACCAGAATTCAAAGGGAAAACAATCACACTTTATCCCAGTGAGACCACAGTGCAGATTAATCCATAACTAAAACTTGAAGGGTGGGAGGGAGAACAAGAAGTCATCTGTGCTCCCTTCTACCTGCTCAACACTATGAGAAATTTAAAAAAGAAAAGAAGACAGGAGTGAAGGGTCAAAGTAAAAGATATTTAACTTTGACATTACGGAAAGACTGTACAAATGTACTAGCCTTATTTCATAGTTCCTATTTACAGAAGACCTAATGTGCCATTCTGGCACTTAACAGCTGCAGCAGAGCAAAGACCACAGGGACTCAGACTGAATCTTTTAAAGATTCCAAATTTAGATTCCACTTTGAAACCACTTATAAATTTTGTATGGTGGATAGCTCTTTCCACACTCCTTTTACACATGCAATGTTCAAAGGTGACCATTGACATTTGAGGCAGAAAGGTAGAGAACTGGCTATCATAGTGAAACAGCTCCCATTGTAAGACATGAGTAGACCCCCGGACACAGGCAGGAGGAAGAATCATCTGTTGTAGTTGTTCATGAAGTAAATAAATAAACAAAACTTTGCCCCTTCTGTTGTCACCTTTATCCTTTCTGCAAGCACCAGATTCACTCTTGAAAGTCAGCCTTAGAGACAGAGTTTTGGCTGTAAAGATCTTATTATAAATAGTTCCAAGTCACCACTTAAATAACAAAGCCTAATTTTCTTGATGGTTTAATGCGCTATGCATCAGATTCATATCCTTTGATCCATTTTCCACACCCATCTGCAGTTCAAAAAGAAAATAAGCAGCTCTGCCCAAAGGGTAACGTCATGAAAGCTTGTCCTGTGCCAGTTTGGGATTTTTCTATTCACGTACTGACAAAACACAAAGCGGCTGAGATGGTGGCCAAACCTTCCTGAGATCCTGCAGTATCTGCATGGGCAACAACTTCTAGGACGCTATCTCCAGCCCCAAGTACTTACACATATACACTTCTGATAAAAGGTGAAAAAGCTTTAACGCTTTTGTCACCCCAGTAAGCTCATCTCTGCCTATATCTAAGCCAGAGCATCTCAACACAGAAACACCTTTGGCTAAATCTGGGGAAGGGCAGGTAGGTACCCTGCCCGCCCATGAAGAGATGCATCGACTGGCACAACAGCCAGTGTGCCACCTGCACGGCACCTGTCCTCTCGTTCATCCTTTAAGGACAGCACAGATGGAACAGCCGATTTCTCAGCGGGCCCACGGACACTTACTAACCTAGCACTTGTGTTTCAGACGCACATGCACGCACCCGCCGAGGCAGGGCCCCCAGGGACCTCGAGTACGCAGCACCGTGCACACACCGGCTGCCAGGTGACCTCCCAGCCGCCCGCTCCGCACCCGCGGAGCGCAGCGCGGGGCAGGCCCCCAGCCCGAGGCCGGCGCGGCGCGGGTTGGGAGAGCCGGTCCCTCCCTCCCCGGAGCGGTACCTAGCTTCTGTCCCAGGAAGGTCATGCTGTGATAGGCCTTCTCGGCCGCCGCCAGGTGCGCCAGCCCGGCCAGCAGCGCCAGCCAGCTGGACCCCGCGCTCTTGTTGGCCTCCCGCTCCTTCTCCACATTGTCCTTGGCCTTGTCGTAGGAGAAGATGCCTAGGTGGGAGAAGAAGGTCTCCAGCACGGCCTGCTCCACCGGCACCGGCGCTCCCAGCGGGATCGACTCCCCCATCCCGCCCGGCGCCTCCGCAGCGGCCGCGACTTCCGGGTCCGGCGCCCGCCCGCCCGCGCGAGGGAACACGTGACCCGCGGGGCGGGGAGCGGCCGGCTCGGGGTCACGTGGCGGGCCGGGGCTCGCGCTGCTGGCGGGCGGGCAGCGGAAGGGCCCGGGAGCGCCGGGCCCCGGGTCCGCCCGCCCGCGCTGCGCGTTCCGTGCGCTGGCTCCTGCTGGCCGCTCGCCTCCGCCCTGCCGTCCCGCGTTTCATGCTGGAAGCTTAAAGCTGAAACCCCCTTTCCTGCTAAGTTGTTCTTTCCGTTAAAAAAAGTTCTAAAACCCAAGGTCTTTCTGAGGCCCTTATTCCCACCTCTTTGACTCCCACAGGACCCTCCAGCTCCTTGGGGTTTCTAGTTTCTCCCTCCCTTGCGACTGGGAGATTGTGATTGCCCACATTAATCCCGTTTTCTTCTGTTCATATTTCAGACAGAACTGCCTGAACTGATTCTCCGTGGAGGCGATGAGGAGCACAAACCTGAGCTACAGGGCCAGGCGGTAGAAGGGGAGCTCGCTGTGGCAGCACTGACTGGTCCCAGTTCCACAGAACAGCTCTCCTCCAGGCTGAGTTGCAGCTCTCCAGCTAACCCAGAACGAACACATTCCCAGTTTCCTCTCTGCACAGTATTTCCCTGCACTCTTAACAGCACCTGCAGCTGTTTTTAGGCTGACATCTGGACAAAACACATCATCGGTTCTCTAACACTGGTATGACTCGTGTACTAACCTCCGTAGCTGACTGCCTCTTGTTCCGGAAACACCATCAC
This sequence comes from Pseudorectes ferrugineus, assembly GCA_008033365.1. Lineage (NCBI taxonomy): Eukaryota > Metazoa > Chordata > Aves > Passeriformes > Pseudorectes > Pseudorectes ferrugineus. Next base: position 2,644 of record QWTY01024723.1, on the reverse strand, counting down.
TGAAAAGGGGCATCAGATGCAAGCACCAGCTTTAGGTATGAAGCAGCCCTTTAAATAAACCTTAACTACACACTGTCCACAAGCTTCTTACTGTAAACAAAGCAGCCTGAGGATTTGGGCTTGAATATAAAAATTGTCATCATTTTCATTCATTGGTCTAATAAAAGGATAAATGTGCCAAGCCCTTCATCACTTTTCTTTTCTAAGCACAGGCACCTCTGTATGCATACTTGAGCTTATTAAGAGCGGTGTGCAACATCCCTGAAAAGGTTCAGGTTAGAAATACAATTTTGGCTTTAAATGCTTAAAATCTGAAGCAGCTTAACTGAAGTTATGAGGTCTTTATTCCTACAGCTGACAAGTCTGAGTTCTGCATGCACCAGAAGCTGCCTTCTTCCTGAATTCAACTGTTCACTTCACGTACCAAAAGAACAAAGTGGATGTAGGATTTTACAGCTGCTCGACAACACACTTCTCTGACCTGGAAAGTTGGTTATTAAAATTTGATTTATTGATGGGATATTTTGGTAATTTAAGTCAGCACCTGAAACACTCACCTGTTCAAGGCAATCACAGCTGTAAATAGTAGGCTGCCAATGGTTTACAGAAAATAAAAGAGTAGGAAGGGGGACTCCTAGATAATCAGGACACTGTCTCGAAAAGACAACTGGGAGTGAAAGGTTCCAGTAAGACCTTTATTGCAACACAGAGTTGACAACATGTTTTTGTATTTAATAGAAAGTATTTGGTCTCTTGGTAGTGAAACGTGGTTTGTGCTGGCGACGCAGAACTCTGTGTGGCAGCGGGAACTTGATTTTAGAATCCTGCAAGAAAAATGTTTCTATGTTAATTGAGGTATTAGATGAACAACAGAAAATAGTTTGCAATAAATAGCCAAGCTGTATTCAGTGACTAACTTATGCTTAGAAAAGTAATCCATCCACAAATTAAGATATACTTCACAGGACTTAACATATCCTAATGCTGCATTCTTTTTTTCAAAGTAACACTAGTAAGAGGCATGTTTTCTGCACCGTAACATGTATTTGCTTTATTGTGACTTTCTTCCAAATACTTCTAGCAGTAGAAACCTTGATCATAATATACCATGATCATAAACATATGCACCCAAGTTTGGTTCCTGCCCTGTTTCTGGCTGCAAAGCAAACCTATAGCACACAAGAGAGATCCCCTCTTCCAGTCCAATGTTAGACCAGGAGCCGCTGGCCACTGCAGTGTTGGCTCACTTACATGGAACTGCTTGACTGCTGGTCTGCGGCACTTGCTGGCAGCAATTTCCTCAACCTTCATGATCTGAATGGAGTGAGCACGGGCACGATGACGGGCTCCCATATCACGGTCTGGAACAAAAGAACTCATTAGAAATAGATTTTATGACATTCTCAGTTCAAGAATCTTACAGCCTTTTGTTCAAGAAATGTGCATAGTGCCATCTACAACTTTTAAAATTTCTGATCAGCTGTAGTTAAGATCACGGTTTCTATTATATTAAAGTGATTAATATTTAATTAAAGTATTAAAGTGATGGCACAAATATCACAAAACCAACAAGCAGCAGCAAATTCTTCCTGTAAGTTCTAAGTAAGCTCCTCAACAGGAAGTGCCATCGTACTCTTCTTGTCCAATTTCAAGAAAGTACACAGGGACACAATTAATATACCTAGGACTATTTAATCTCTTGCAAGAGAAAAAATCCTGTGATTCAGAATCAACACTGAAATATGATTACTGGAAAGACACATGAAATTCAAAACAATCTCCCTTCCAACAGGAAGGTACAAGTAAAGGTAGGACCTGAGGATATCTTTACTTTTATTGAAATTGACCAGCAACAGAACCATGAATTGATGTTCATCCCACAAAACCAGGCTTTCAGAATAGGAGGAAGCATCTGTACCTGGGCTACCTGAAAATTCCTCCATTCAGCAGTGCAAATCACTGGCTTCAAATCACATCCATAGCTAGTTCCACAAGGTATGTCTGTTGAAATACTGTGTTTCCCATGAAGATCTAACACACCTATTAAAAACTTACCTGTCTCAACTATTCTTGAACATAAAAGTATCAGTCACTGTATCACGAAAAATAAGGTTCCCAGGTCTCTTAAGCAATTCTCCAGTATGTTAACTAACAATGATTATTGTACGTTAATGTAGAACCTTAAATTTCACTTTCAACAGCACTTCAGCTTTTGAAAGGCGACAAGATACATTTAATATTTGCACACATGACAAGAATATCATTATTAAGAACAATATTCTTTGGGTTTTTATGTGCAATCTGTAGTGCTTATAATACCTTGGAGTCAAATATCAACAGCATCAGCTATACAAATGGTCTATCCCTCAAGTACTTCACAAAACGGACTGAAATCAGGACAACCATTAATTCTCCCTGAAATGAGGCAATGAGATCTTGGAGTAACAATAGGGGTTTTTTCCTGTGATTTTTTTTTTTTCACTTGTTCTCCAAAGGACAGATGACATTATGTTCCACATGATCTCTGAAATATTCTCTTCACAAGACTTGGGAAGATACATTCAATTATCTTAAAACAGCACAGTGCAGGAAATACATACAGCACCTAAAAAGTCATTAAATTTTCAGTTTGTATAGCAAAACT
>QWTY01024722.1:0-21307 GCA_008033365.1 Pseudorectes ferrugineus | reverse complement strand
TAATTATTTCAGCAACAGTGTATCTCTGATGGTAGCCCAAAGCAGTTACGTAGTGGCCAGGTGTATAAGGAGACTTCACTCAGCCCATTTCCTTTCCTCCTCCCCATTGTTTCTGTAGGTTAAACTGGCAGACAAGTCTACAGAGTACCATTCTGTACCCTAACATAGCATGTATGGGGGATAATTACTGTTTTCCTTTCTACTCGAGGAACCCCAGAGACACCGAAAGTCAGGGAACTATTGCACACCTGATGCTGAGCTGGAAACAGGATAGCACTTATTCAAGTAGTGCCAACATTCTCAGTTCTCAGTACGACCATTATGGGTCACTGAGCTAAAAATGAAGCCATTCTCTGGCAAGTAGATCCAAAGGAAAGAGAACAACAAGAATTTCCAAGAGAATGACAGCATTCAGGGCTGCACTTTTATCCATTACACATAGGATTTTCTTTCTGTTCTGAACTCAACTTACAGCCTTCATATTGGAATCGTTTGTGTTGACCACAGGAATCTCCAAAGTCTGCCCCAGCTTTTGATTTTTCCTTGCATATCTCCAGCTTGTCGCTTTTAAAAAGATCATGACACATCACTGCAGTAATGAAATAACCTTTTGATTTGTAAAATCCCTTCAAAACTTCTCTTTCATCGCTTTTCTGTTAAGTCTAGTATCTCTCAATGAAAAGATATTAGTGTAAGAGCAAAGAACTGTAATTTCCACAGCACCCTGGCAGTCGATCCACAACAACCCGAGATCCTGCATTAACTCCTCTCGCTGTTGCTGACTGCAAATGACAGACTCTGACTGCATCTAGGAAGGAGCAGATTGTTGTAACTTCTCCTTCTTGAAGTAGAAAGATGGAGATAGAATAGGCTTTGCAACAAACTCATGCCTGCTAATTCTTGGAAATTTTGGCACAAACACCAATGAAGTTATTTTAGGTGGAGTTAATTTTCATGTTTTTTCTTTACTTCATTCAGCTGTGTTTTAATTACATTTTCGTTTTAACAGCAGCTAAATTAAAAATAAGTCATGCCTTGCAGTTTGATTGTTAGTATTTTTATAAATTAACTTTTGGTTATAAAAATGCCCTCTTTTCCAACAGTTTGAGTTTGCCTCAGTCATACAAAATTATATGAAGCAAATGAGGGGCAAAAGCAACAACCATGAGCTAAACCAGAGTTCCTAAAAAAGGTAATGAATTTCTACTTCTTGGTCTATTTCCAGTACAAAGAAGATAGCTTTGAAGTCAGATCACTATTAATTCACAGTCTGAGGATGAATGTGTTCTTTCAAACTGCAAAAGTGAACATTTTCTTACCAATGAAACCCAGCTGAGAAAATTCTAGAATCATCCAATCTTCAGAGGCGAGCTGAAGCGCAAAATTTTTTATTGTGCTGAAATAATTCTGCTTGACAACAATGTCATCTTCAAGCTAGAGGAAGGTAAAAGTGATATCAACATAAATTAAAAAAAAGAGCACTAGCAAAGCAATAGAAAAAAGTACAGCTAGGAAATACTGGCTTCTAGTATATTGCTAACACATAGCCATATATTTCTAATGGTAGCACTGATATAAAACATAGATGCCATAGCCTGGAATAACTATTGTAGGGATCAGTCTGTCTGTTTGTGGAGAACTAATACAGAGTCCTTCTGTAGTAAGAATCCACAAACATATCTCAACTTCTTACTTTAGAACATTGTTTTTCCAGCTTCTTTCTTCAGAGGAAAATCATCCATGAAATAATGTTAGTCTAAGTGACATCATGAGAACAAGTAAAATATCTGCATTATTTGTACACAAACACGACTGTTTACTCACAAATGTAAGAGCACTGAAAGAGTTTCTCCTCTGAGACAAGAGGCTAAGAGACACAATGTCTGCAGAGGTGGGATTCATTTCACCTGTCCAACAAATTCACAGGTGTATAGTCTATAACCACCTAGTCCAGGCAGCAGAACTGCCAACATGGGGTGCTACAATCCCTTTAATTCATAGTAAGTGCAGGCCATTGCTGCATTAAGGATCCTGCTTCTCCTGTCCCTTCTCACAGTGCATTCATGCCCTCCCCCTTGTGCTGGCACTAATATTTGTGCAACTTGCCAGTATCAAACCAGACTGTCACATGTTATTGGCTCTGCAGCTTCCCAGAGAGCTGAGACTCCAACAGCTCTCAAAGAGGAGTCAGCATAGCTTTGTGAAAACTAGATGAGATGTGTGGGACTTTACACCCCAAGGACACAGGCACAAAATCTAAATAAAGATCATTAGTGCAGTTACTAAATCTGCAATACCTGTAGGTAAGACTTCTACTTCAAAGCAGAAACACATGATAGGAACAATTCTGAGCTAAACTAAAGAAGAACTGCTTAACTCTGTAGTTGGAAACCTCTTAAAAAAAAAAAAATCCCATGTCTATACACAACAGTCACATTAAAGTGACACTGCACTTTCAAAATAAAATAGATTTTAGCTTCATTTCCAGTCAAAACTGTTCGGGCATTTTTTTTGCCTAGGCAACTCAACAATAATTAATTTGGGGGACAAGGAAAAAACAGCAGTTAAGCTGCTTGGATTCCTTCACTTTTTTTGCTTAGCATCTTACGATACATGACATAAGACAAATTACTTTCTACTTCAGAGACAGTGAGACAGCGTCCTGCTCAAATTACTTCCCCACATACCATAACCACCATACTTAATGCCCCCTTTAAATTATGGGATCAAGTTATCTCTGTTCTGTGTAGGTCCTTCTGATGTGTCCAACAACATAATTTCTGGAGACTCATTTGAAAACTTGTCTCAAAATAAAGAAGAAAAATTTACCTGAATGTAATAAACCCCCTTTTTCTGGGCATACATCATAAGAAAACAATAATCCAAGTTTTGTTTTGTTCTCCATCTGAAATTAAATTGAAAGCTTAAGGTTTATGAAAAAAGGTTATTTCAATACATGCTGGCAATATAAAGTAAATTTCACTATGAAGAATGATGCATATTAGTGAAACATTAGGACAGCTGCTTTTGGCATTGTTCCCTCAGGAAATCCACTGTCTGAGAAAAAAAGGAACAAAGCTTTCACCTTATGCTTTAATACAGACATCAAACTGGTTTCATTTGAACCTGACTTTGTGACAACTACCTGACATTTCACTAAAAACACATGTGCATTTAAAATGCTAATTCAACAAGAACTAGTGGGTTTTACTCTGCATGATTTCATGAAGAAAAACAGTAAACAGAAGAGTCCACATACAGGAATAAAAGTATACCAAATCTCAGTTCTCCTCCCAAAATTTAACTCTAAATGGATTCAACCAAGCATAGGCTCTGATCATGCACAGTCCAGCATGTAGCTAGGAATGAGATGAATTCACAGAGCACTTTTAGCATCCCCACACTTGCAAGAATTACAGTAAGAAAACATTTCAAGAATTCACATCCCACTTGCCGTTTTATAAACAACGAAAGTGTGGGTGTGGGAGGAGATGGGAAAAGGTCTGGGGAAATAAACCTACCTCACTCTCTCTTTTGAGTCTCCAAATGTTTCTTTCAAGTTTGACAAGTCAGGATAGTAAGTTGCAGGAGGGGCTATTACTTCCACTAAGCCAGAATTGATCTCTGTAGAAAACCTGTCAATAGAAACATCCTGAAGTCACATGGGAGATTCTGAGTTCTGTAGACTTCCTGCTCACTTGCTGTTGGAACAGTTATTGTGTCTGGTTATGAGGACTTGTTCAAATGAGGCATATAAAAGAATAGCAGTATAGAAAAAAGTATCGTTTTCTTTAGCATGTCCTTCAGAGCACTATTGCCTCTTGCCAATCAGAATCAAACTACATTCTAAACATATTTTGTCTTTTTCTCAGAACCCAGTGATTTTTTTCTACAGTTCTCTTTGAACATACAGATGCAAGGCCCTAACACAGATGTCACAAATTTCCATTCATGTTTAAACAATCTCATCTGTTTACGTTGCATCAAATAATTTAATCCCACTTACTGTTTTACAGTTTAACTGACTGAATCACTGCCTCTTAATTTGTCATCTCTTACTTTTTTGTTCAAAAGTCCAAAGCCCCGGGAAACAAAAAAGCATGATCTCTTATTGCCAGAATATTTTTTAATTGCTTATTACAACCGGATTTAGTTTATCGTTAATAAAAAAAGAAATCCCCAATTAAAACTAGAACTTACTCCCTTTCCAGGCTTGCAACAACACTGTTAACATAATCAAGATCAGTCTGCAAAAAAAGAAACAAACAGAAAAAATTAATAGACAGTTCTGGACTTACATGTCAAAAGAATGAAGTAAAATAAACATTGCAGGTGGCTGTCCTTGAAAATCACTTTCATTGCATAAGATATTGGAGCAATATAAGAACACATCACGCATGTAACTATGTCTTATCTCTAATATCATAATTTTTTTGTAAACAGAGAGGAATAATTATCTCATATCTGCACTTAGGAGAAAATTGTTAAAACTCACGCTCTTGATGGCAAAATGATCACTGAGTGTTTGTGTAGGAAAAACTTCATATTATTATTATACAATAATAATAATATATAAGAAAATATTACCAAAGACAGCTTTCTGGGAAACAGTGCAGTGAACACACACACACTCTTCTTTCAAAAGTACATCTCCTAAACTCTGCATTTAAAGCAAATGCCCTAATCACAGACAGCAGTGAACCTGCTGCCTTTCTGACTAGGGTTGCTTTTTTGCATCAGAGACTAAACTTGAGGGACATCAATCACTCAATTCTCATAGATGCAACAATTCTAAAAATTACTTGTTGGTGAAAATACAAATAGTGACATTCTGGAATAGTCTAGATCATGTAAATTGCCAGCACTGGACAATTACTCAATTATGCATTCCAAGAAAAGAGGGTTTGTGAACTCATAAATGTGACTGGAAACCCTAGCCTTTGTTACACTTATTAATCTAATGATTTGACATACTGTTTACATTTTTGAAAAGAATAGTCTATAAATCAACCCAGATTCTGGCTCATGAGGATTCGGGAGAAAGAGTTGTCTTTGAAATGCCGGAAACAAAGGAACAGTTCGTATTTGTTCTGATGAATTTGTAACTCAGGATATCACTAAAGGATTATACACAGAGAATAAATCCCTCCTAAGCATTTCTATAGAACTGTTAATCTTGTTTGATAAAGGTGCTTATCCTTTGATCTTAAAAAATCACCATTTCTATTTTTTAAAGACTTCTTTTTATGAAATCAAACATAATGCCAGTGACGCACGCTTTTCAAAACGGACAACAGCAGTGGGTTTCTTCCAAAAGCAGGTTTTAAATACCACAAGAACATGTGAGTAGAAAGTATTTCTCGTAATTTTGTCATATGTATTTTCTTCCTAAGTGCTATGCCTAGTTCTAGGCAGAAGTTCTAGTAAGCTGGTAGGGTGTTCACAACTTAAAACTCATCTCACACTGAGTTCCAAACAAGGAGACTCACAAGTCCATACAGACCTTGATATATCACTGTTTAAATACTTGTATGGATTGTTCGTACACATTTAATTAATAGAATGGAGTTAGACATAACTTCTTCTGTTTTGTGTAACAGTTGCAAATCACAGTAACCTAGTGACTACCTAAAATAATTTTAGTATACCCATCTTTAAGTGAAGCATTTCCTTTTCTTTCTTTTCAAAACCCTTTAAACATCAAAAATACAGAAACTGCAGTTCAATCATCATGTGAAAAGATAAAAATTTGCATTTCAGTTGGCATGCCAAACTTCAATTACCCAGTCCAGCATTAAGAACTCCAACACATCCAATACAGTCCATACCGTAATTGCATAGAAAAATACAGGATTCATATATATCTACATACACACACTCAGCAGAAACACAGCTAGTTTCTGTTCAGTTTTCCAGAGATTAAAATAAATGCCAAACTTCATGCCAACTGGAATCATATATTTGATCACAAGCCTGTGCCTTAGTGCACATCTCCTTAGCGGGAACATAGTTTTGACCTATTTTCCAGACTACCATGAAGCCTTGCTACTGCTTGTAAAACCTTACACTCTTTTATGGAAAACATCACAATCAGAAAAAAAAAGTCTGTAATAAGAGGGTTTTTTCCCTACTTCCCACTATTTGTTTGCGTGCTTCACATGAAAGGCTGGCAGTTTCCCAGACAGGGCTGCAATCACAATAGAATGACATTAAAAAGATGCAGCTTGTAGTCTTCCAGCCTCATATTGTAGTCTTGGCTGCTGTCACGCAAAGTCAAGAAGGTCTGGACTAGCTGCTATAAACATGAGATACAGCAAATACCACTGCTGCTTAGTAGGTAACCTCTCCTTCTCAATCAGCAATCACTGCATCACTGCAGTACAAAAGCAGATAACACTTTTAGAATGAAAAAGAACATGTAGATTAGAAGAGTCGATGCCATTTTTCACATGATCAAACGCATTAAAACACTGGTACTTTGCCATCATTTTAAAATAAGCAGTTGTATTTATATCTACCAGCAGCATACGAGATTCAGAACCAGGATTTCAACAGAAAACCCTTCCCCCTCAGGACAGCAGGTTGACTGTCCTCTTTCCACATCAGAACTTCAAGAGACAATCAACTCCTCTCATTGCCCAGTCTAACACTAAGTAGGATCTTTGGCAAAACCCTTTGCTGTGGACATGTCCCAGGAAGGTGGCAATTCTAAGTTAATTCACACAACATCATGAAATAAGTATGAGAATATGCAACAAATTTGATCAAGCTGTGACTACACCTAAGGGAAGAGTTAAGTAGACAGAAGACTTCGCAGGGTAGCAATGGAAGGAAATCTGGAACAGCTAAGTTAAATCTAAGGATCTTTCAAGCAGTATCAATAAATTCAGTCAGCAACTTAAAACCAACAGAAAAAAAATCCATTATTAATCAAAATCTATCCCCCATTTTCGAGGAATAAAGTGTTCACTGCCTTGACAAAATAAGACACAAGGTCCTCTTTATCAGAAGAACACAAGACTGCTTGTCTCCAAGAACCTTAAACAGGACAAGACAAATCCAGATTAATAAAAAGAAGTCACCCATGAAAGAAAACGTCTAACTGTTCTTTAGGCTTCCAGCGAAATTCATCTGGTAGATACTAGGTCAACTTTGGAGTAGACACGATGAACTTAAAATCTGTTTCACGGTATCAGTGCTGCTTGTAACTATCGAAATGAAATGTTGCTGGGGATCCCAATGATACAGTTATGAATGCTTTTGTCTATCAAATCCAAAGGCATTACTAAAACTGTAATTTTTTCTTACTAAAACTCCTAAAGTTGAAGATCCAAAAAAATCCCTAGGAATTTTGGACCCATAAAAAAGAAGCACAAATGAATATTTTAAGAACAAATCCCTTTAAAGCAACTAAGTGCAAAATTGTGTTATGCCCCAACCAAAGAGTTAACACTGCCAGCCACAAAGATGCATCTTATCAATGAATCACATGAAGCCTTACAAACAACTTTGTCCTGGTGAGTGGATCTCTGAGAACTTCATAATGAAAGGCATAAGTAGGGATGGTTATTTTAGTATCAGCAGCTCAAATCTTTTGGTCTGTTCTTTCTTCCTAGTCATATGAAATTACTGATCTTCAATAGAACGCGAAAAACTTGAAGTGAGACATCTTCCTTTAACTATTCATACCAGACCAAGGATTGATCCCCATCAGCATCTTGCTTCCAGCAGAGGCAGCCATGAAAAGATACATAGCAAAGAATAAGAACAAGACACACAACACCCCCTCCTGCTATCATCCACACTCCAACTACCTTCAGTTCAGGTTACTTCCTGAGACAGATGTGATTTTGTGTATTTAATATTCCTCAGTAGACTCATCTTCAAGGTACCTCATTAGCATACCCTTGAGCCTATCTAAACTTTCAACAAGAAAGGAAGATTTTAGCTTATGAGATCTATGGAGGTTCATAAGCCTGTGAACATGGCTGTATCTAAGGTTTAACTCTTTGCATCAACAATTTTGAGGACAAATGCATATAGAGTGCTTTGATGAATCTCTCTTTAAAAAAAGCCTCAGAGTCTGTTGTAGAACAAACTAAAATTGCAGACTGTCAGTGAAACAAGTTTTAAAATTTCCTCTGCTTTTGTACAGTAAAATGCTGTACTCCAATTCTCTACATCACTTTTCTGTAGTGCAGGTGAGGCTGCACGTCAAGTTTGTGATTATTCTAACATTTGTCTGAACAGACATCGTTATTCACAACAAACACAGAAAGAACCGGAGAAGCAGTGAACTTTCCAATCTTCTTTACTGATTTTTATGAGTGAGCGTGTGCACAGCAAAGCAGCAGAATACATTAGCTAGCAGACAAAACAAGAGGTTAGAAAGTTCTGATGAACACCTAGCCAAATGTCATATAAAACCAAGATTTCTACTTTTAAGAATCAACCCTTTCATACTGTTAAATCCTGAGTTCATACCCTCAAGAACGACAGAAGGTAGACTGTTCCTCAAAATGTAAGAAAAACCACGGCATTTAAGACCAAAGGTTTATTTACTGTCCTAAGTGGCAGATGCATAGAAAAAAAAAAGATGCAATCATAGAATCTCTCAAGTCAAAAGGACCCAAAAGGATCATCAAGACCAACACCCAGCTCCTCACAGGACTACCTAAAACTAAACCATATGACGAAAGCATCGCCCAAATGCTTCTTGAACTCTGACAAGCATGGTGCCACTTGGTGCCATGACCACTTCCACGGGGAGCCTATTCCCATGACTGACCACTCAGTGAAGAACATTTTCCTAATGTCCAGTCTGAACTTCTCCGATGCAGCTTCACACCATTTCCATGTGTCCTGTCACTGGTCACCAGAGAAAGGACATCAGCATCTCCCTTTCCACTGACCACCTCGAGGAAGCTGCAGCCTGTGATGAAGTCACCTCTCAATCTTCTAAATTTAACAAACCAAGTGACCTCAGCTGCTCCTCCAAACTCTTGCCCTTGAGGCCTTTCACCATCTTGGGAATTTATCTAGTCTGTTAGATTATCCAGATCTCAATCCTTAAATGAAATCTACTAGAAGTCTTAAATTATTGAAGAACACCTTTCAAAGAATGAAAAAAATACCTGAGAAACAAGCATGCTACTCTGCATAGCGTGCTCATTTCATTGCTTACTAATTACAATTTTATTTGATCTTTCATCATCCCCATAGAATAGGAGTGGGATAATTTTACCATGTATTTCATATAATGACAAGCAATATAAAATTACAGCCTTCAGAAAAGGCAAAGTAAACATTTACTTGCCTTGAAATAGTGGAAGTACATACGAGTATCATTACCTATATACAAGGCATTAAAATTTACATAGGAAAAATCAGCCACTCATGTGGCATTTGGACCTATTTTGGGATATTTATGCAGTGAAGACAAAGCCCTAAGGAATAAAAGTGCAGCAGTGGCTTCAGTGGTTGCAGTAGTGTGTGTATGTATACAAAGCCTGTGGAAAAAGGTAGCATCATCTTTTAGAGTTCAACAAATGCAGCTGAAAAAAAAAGTATTTTCAGGAAGACAGTGTCTTCTTTCAAACCTGAAGCAGTGAGTTCAAGTTAAATACAGAGAACATGAGACCAAGATGCAAAGCAAGGAACAGGAATGAGAATACTGTCATAACACAACCAGCTAATGTTACATAAGCAAAATGCAGCCTGTGTCCTACATGAGCTAATGACTTCATCTCTCCCTTACTGAAATTCTCCCCTCTGCCACATAGGCAAGAAATTTCTTTCTGTCTCCAGTCATTTCTATGATTAACCCAACTCAGTTCAGGACAGGGTTTCACGACGCAAAAGCCTTTGGCAGCAACAGCAGGAATACAAGAACAGTCTTGTACCACTCCACTCTCGTTTCTCCCTACCCTTGTGCCCTGCCTGTCAGATCCTCAATCATGAGGGCACATATCCATATGGATTGTGCTGTGAACCACAATGCTGTGTCAGAGAACAAACTGAGTTTTTAAGAAGCCCAGCCAGAGCAAAAAACATCACGGGACAATTCAAGACCAAACATTCAGATGCAAGTTATGCTAGTGTCATACAGCCACTACTAGTTTTGTGCATGTTGCAGATGAAGCCTGGTTTGTGGAGTCTGAAAGAAAGCAGCACATACTGCCTTGCAGCATTTTTTTGTCCTTGGGGAAGCCTGTACATTGTTGAAATGGTTTAGACAGCTTGTCTTCCAGAAGACAGGCAGTTGCTGTGTACAGTCTGAAGTACCCTTCTACAATTTGTGCTCTTTATTTGGAGGACAGAAGGAATTTTTAGCTCAAGGCAGACCACTGTAGCAAAATTTGATAGTGTTGTCCAAAATTCAGTGTCAGTTCAGTCCACCATACAAGTATGAAGTCACCTGTTACAATGCTTCCGAAATAAGATTATTACTGTTACTTCCCACCTCACAAATACCCTAGATGTCACCAGAGAGATCAGACATAACTCTGGCTATCAATAGGGATGTTTTCTTACCAGAAGCATCAGGTAGTTATTGTGGCCCACGTGCACCTCAGCAAGTATCTCAGAGAAGCACTTCAGTCATTCAAGCCTAGGGCTTGAGGAAAGAGCACAATCCTGGATTTTTATCTTTGTGCTGAGATACTAAATTTGTCTCAGGTTCATTGAAGTTTTTCAAATCCTGTCAAGGATTTTTTCTTAGATCTAAGAAAGATTTTTATCACTGGTTTAATTCCTTATAAAAATTTTGCTAGTCACTGACATGAAAAGAGGAGCATAAAATCCTATGTTGGTGCCCAGTATCAGCAGTCCATACTTCTGTGTCTGGTGACGAAGGAGCAGCTTAGGTGACAAAGGAGCAGGGACTGCAAAAACATTATAAATATCTCAAATTCTCACTGATAGGTCAACCTACCTTTTCAGATTCAAGAGTTGGCAGTGTATCTATAAGGTGTGTTCATCCTGATGAGTTTTCAGTGAGATGTCCAAAACAAAGATTCCCATCTATGTAGGCCTTTAATATTATTTGGTGTAGATAATGTATCTTGACACAACAGCTTTTATTAGCTTTGATTTTTTTTAAATATAGATACATTACACACATACACATGTGCATGTACACGCTAAGATCTACCAGACTTTTTCCAACTCAAGATGCACGGTCAGATTTTCCAAGGACTAGGAACACACTCCCCAGGGCAGTTCCAAGAAGGGGCAGCTCACAAGTTTTCAACAATTAGCAGAAAGCATGAACATTTCTATAGCTGGGATGATGCTAATACATCCAGGTTGAGAGCAAGACAGTCAAAATACTCTTTTGTTTTCTATCAAGAGAGTTGCTGATCAGAGAGAACTATAATTCAGGCCCAGAGCAAGAAGAAATGAAAATACAGCCTCATTTATTTTGTGGAGAAGGTTTACATATTGCACTGCAGTGTTAATACCTACAAAACAGGTTCAGCAAGGTTTGACCCAGTACGTGCACCCAGTCCTTAATTTGCTGAGGCTTTGTTCAATATCAGTGCACAGGATGGTACCTTGCTGGGTGCTTGTGGCACACTGACCCAACCAGGACAAAAACTTTTCCAAAGAAATAATAAATAAAAAAAAGATTCTCCAGAGAAGGAGCACAGAGAAAACACTATTAAAGATCAGCATCTTTTAATTTAGCAGCCACTCTTTACATAAAGAGATAACACAGTGACAGTAAAAATAATCAAGATATGCAATTTTTTCCAGCTTAAGTGAACTGTATATACATGAAACAACAAAGTAAGATTTAAAGAAGTAATATGTAAGAAACTATAACTTGTGGCCTAATGCTCCAAGAACAAATGGCTGGTCAGTTACTACCTAGTCAGGTGTAATCAGCAGCACACAGAAACAGCAAAATGCTTTTGCATACCTGTAGTGTCTTCCAATTCTTCCTGAAATGATTTGTCCTGATATTTTTGGTCAAATCAAGGGCTTACAGTCTTTCCAGCATGCACTGATTACTGTTTGTACAAAAGACTGTGCTAAGTGCAGTCTCTGATTAATGAAGTGGACTGACAATAATTTCTGATATATTTAGAACAAGTCTAAGATGCATTTTCTTCATTGTAAATGAGATCTCCCCACAGAAAAAACCCAACTATTTGTTTAGATATCAGGAAAGTATTCTAATTTCTCTCATATTCAGTAGTGTGTGTATATATATGTCTGTTGTTCCACTATAATAATTTAAAGTACTTCAAAACCATGTTTCCCATGTTAATTACAAACCCTATTAAATAAAAATACTAGACAACAATTTTAACCCAGAGTTCACGGTTTCTTAAACCTAGAGTCTATGGCTTATTCTGCAAACAAGTTCTCATACAAAGCAGGTTGATGAGATTTGAATCGTTTGTTTTCAACTCATATGAGCTAGAAACTAGCTACATAGTGAGGGGGAATAAAAAGATTTTGAAGTACTAAGGTATAATGAATCATACCTATTTGTCATCCTAATGAATACCTGCAAATTATTCTGCCATAAAGTTATTTTAACAAATTGGAGAATACAGACGTATGTCAGTAACTAGGACAATTGCACAGTTTACTGTCAAGCAATTCTAGTAATTACTTAAATTGGTGATTAGTTATCACATCATCTGAGATATTTCAGAGTTTCTTGAACTTCCAGTATGGAAATTTACTGTGTATAATTATACTACTGAGAAATATCCATACAGTGAATGAATATGCAGATCTCTATTTAGCAACCATATTGCATCTATATTTACTAGCTCATCTGTTTACACTGTTGATGCTGTTTGCAGAAGGCCATTAGCCTTCTAATTTGTTTTCTAGTAAAAAATGAAATTACAAGAAATGAGTGAGATTGAACTACTAAAAAAACAGCAGTATTAGAAGAGTTTTGTAGGGTGCTTAGCACAAAGAGATTACAGTCCATGACTATGGCTCCCAGCAATGCTTCTTAAACACTGTAAATTTGATTTCTCGAATAAAGATAGCAAAAAATGTACTAAAATCCTTTTAAAGTACTATTTTTCCTATAATTTTCTTGTAAAACCATTTTTGTAGTCTTGTGCTTCTTTTTTTGTTGTTGCTACAAGCTATAAACAAGGCACAGATAGTAATTTTAAGCTTATTAGCAAAATTACATAACCTCACCCTATGACCATTTCTTGCTGTACTTAAACTGCACATATGTTTGAGCAGAGGCCATACCTTTTTTTAGAAACTACTGCCATCATTTTTAATATAAACATAGTTGGTCCAAGTTCTAATGTATTTTTAAATAAGCCTTTATTATGGCAGGTGTTCATGACAGCAATAGCCTAATGCATTTTAGGCTAGGATACTCCACAGACAAGGCTATTTTTAAAGACTCCTTTTGTTTAAGGAGAAACAGAAGTCTACCAGAGCAGGCCTTCCTTTAAACAGCCAGAGGAAATGCTTAATAAACCTACACTTTTCATCTTGCAGAAGAAAACTGAAATATACAGAATGACTCAGAAAAAGCACAGCATAATTCAGGGTGAAATATTTAATGCACCACAGTAATCATTTAGAGAGTTCCCTGTAGCAATTACAAAGCAAACTGTAAGATATTGAGCTTAAAAAAATAAAAAACATGGTCCAAGAATAAAGAAGGAAAGATAATAAATTGGATGTAGTAAAGAAAAAGAAATGCAAATCTAACAAATGGTTACAACAGAACAAAAAATTAAACTTTGGTTCTTCAAATGTTCCCATACATTCATGAGTTGCAGTGCCCAAAACAGGTACCCGAGTAAGCACACAGAACTGCTCTCAAAGAGATGGAATACAGAAGTAAGACACAGGGGGTAACTGTACCCCACTCCAGAGCCAACCACACAATTCTCCATGTGCACAGGAGCAGTAGCTCCCATGTTAAAATGTTCAGTTCACTTGCAGTCAGTTCTGTAGAATCAGTCCTAAGGTGAGGGAACTCCACACTACCTCAAAGGAAGAAAGTTACTCAGCTATGGAAAACCCAGCTACAGCAATACAGCTTGTCTAAGGCAACAAAAGATTTTGCAGATGGGGACACTTCACTCCTATTCCAAACTTTGCAGAAGACAGAGAATCCAATGATAACAGACAGTCTTCATAGCTCAGACCTCTTTAAGCAAAGCAAATGAAACTTCAGTTTTAAACCTTGAAAAGAAGCCACACTAACAGGCAATAAAATTTCTCCAACTAATACAGTGAGGAAAAACACAGCATTCCAGTAATTCAGAAAGAACTCTGTTCCCCTGATATTCTGCACCAAGAGATGTTTTAAAAGCACTTTTTTTTCAGAAAAACAGTATTTATCCAGAGATAGTTTTTGACTGGCTCTCAAGAAAAAGAAAATAGAGCAATTTGCATTAGAAAACACTAAGAAACAATTCTCAGATAAAAGCAAAATGTTTACAAACTTTCCAAGGAAAGCTTTAAAACACGTTGATAACAGAACTAGAAGTATTAAAATGCCTGGTTTTCCACTGATTCATCCCTGAATGGACACTGGCTCACTGAATTAAAACCACTTTCAGTTATAATTGGGGATTTGAGTTTTCATCTGTGCACTTATAAAAGACTTTCAGCAGAGCACTACAGTTAGATGAATGAAGGTCAAACATAAATATAAATTTCCCACTGCCCAAGTCAGACTTCCGAGAAAAGCATAGAGAACAAAATAGGTACATGCAATTCCCAGCATCCAACAGAATTATTTTTCAAAGTACTCTATCATTTTCCTAAATTTGATTTCCACTAAATCAGAGCCAAACTGAACAAACAGTCCAACTGAACATTGAATTAATCCATTAAAAAGGTCTGGGCTTCAAACATCCACATTGTCCAGAAAATTAATTCGTTAACAATCTGTGCCTCCCTCACATCTCAAACTGCAGCACCCGTTTGACAGAGGACTAAGCAGTAGCATAAAGAAAATGGGAGGAATCCTCCCCTACAACAGAGTTCCTTAGCCATTATTCTTATGTTGAAGGAATAAGCACACCTTTGTCACTATGGATAAACATAAGAAGATTTGCAAAATAACCACTCCACTGAATCCATGTCCACTATTCCCCTGATAAACAGAAAAAGCTGGGCTCTTCAGGATTGTATCTCAGAAACCCAAGACTGACACTTCCCTTTTCCTGGAAGAAGAGAGTCATCTCTCTACATGTTGAAGAAAAAGCAGATCCTCATCAGTTCCTGAAAGGAGTGTTACTTGTGATTAAAGGCAGGTTAGAAATTGTATAAAAAAATTTAAGTTATTACCTCTCCTATAAAGACAACCATAACACAATCCAGTTTTTCTTCAGGGGACAGCTTATCAATAAGGGAGTGGAGAGTTTCTGTAAGGTAAGACTTGACTTTTCTTTTCACTGTAGGTATTCCCATTACAATGGAAACTGAAAACAAACAAACCAGAAAGGTACTTTCAGTGATTTCATACACAAGATAGAAAACAAAAATCTTGCAATAAGGCACTGCTTAAGAAATGCAAAGGATTAAAAGGTGGAGATAACAGTAATTAAAAATAGTTTAAGAATATGCCACCCAGCATCAGGAGCATGACTAACAATCAGCACCAATGCTCAGAACAAACACAGCAGCCAAAAAAAATAATCCTAGACATGCCAAACTATTGTGTAGGGCTGATCCTGACTGGACACCAGGTACACACCAAAGCTGCTCTATTGCTCACCTCCTCAGGTGGACACGGAGGAGAAAACATAACAAAAGGCTCATGGGTAGAAATAAGGGCAGGGAGAGATCACTTGCTAGTTACTGTCACAGGCAAAGCAGACTCGAGGAAGTCAATTTATTACTGATCAAATGAACATAGGGTAATGAGGAATACACAAATCTTAAAATACCTTCCCCTCACCCTTCCCTTCTTCCTGGGCTCAACCTCACACCTGATTTCTCTACCTCCTCCCTACCAGGAGCACAGGGGCATGGGGAATGGAGGCTGGAATTCAGTTCATCACACATCATCTCCACCCCTTCTTTCTCCTCAGTAGAAGGACTCCTCAGACTCTTCCCCTGATCTAGCATGGGGTCCCTCTCATGGCAGATGGTCCTCCACAAACATCTCCAATGTAAGTCCTTTCCACAGGCTGCAGTTCTTCATGAACTGCTCTAGCATGGGTCTCTTCCATGGGCTGCAGCCCTCCAGGAACAGGTTACTCCAGTGTGGGTCCTCCACAGGGTTACTAGTCCTGCCAGCAAACCTGCTCCACCGTGGGCTCCTCTCTCCATGGGTCCACAGGTCCTGCCAGGAGCCTGCTCCCATGTGAGCTTCCCATGGGGTCACAGCCACCTTTGAGCATCCACCTGCTGTGACATGGGGTCCTCCAGAGGCTGCAAGTGGATTTCTGCTCCATGGGCTGCAGGGACACATCTGCCTCACCATGCTCTTCACCACGGGTTGCAGGGGACTCTGCCCCAACACCTGGAGCACCTCCTCCCCCTCCTTCTGCACTGACCTTGGTGTTTGCAGTGCTCTTGCATGTTCTCACTCCTCTCTCCAGCTGCAATTGCCCTTGAGCACCTTTTTCTCACTCTTCAATCTGTTATTCCAGTGGTGCTGATCTGGCTATTGGTTCTACTGGAAAAGCTGCTGGCACCCTCTTACAGAAGCCACCCCTGCAGCCTCCCTGTTAGCAAAACACCGTCACACAAACCCCAATACAATAGGAAATAATCATCAACCATGGTATTAATCAGGTAAGGTGCACCAAGAGTGATTAAACTCCCTAACTTAAGTTTTATTTTAAACTGATATAACCTTTCTTCATAACTCAAGTACTTAACTTCTCAGAAGTCATCTTTTAAAACAATACTGCTGAAAAACTCTATTACTTTCCTTGCACCTGGTTTTGGTTCTTCTGAAAAAAACAAGTCCAGGACATCAGAACTGGATGGAAGCTCCTCAATAAAATTTCTTATCTCTGACAACAGCACCACAAATGCAAAGCAGTATGTACCCAGCTACAATGTTATTAACACCATCTTTCAGCAGGCCCATATGACTCCTGTGTTCCTTAACTTTTCCATAGTTTTTCTTCTGCACTGTCCCCAGGGCTGGCTACCAACTGGGAACACTGCAGATAGCAGCAGAATGCAGTGAAAGGATAAAGCAGACTTCATGAAGTCCTGAAACCCTGAATTTCCTCCCTCTGTTTAATTAAATAAACCTGATTCCAATTTCTATTTTGTAATTCCAGATTTCTGTCATATATTCCTGGGGGACATAATACAGACTTCACTTAAAACAATATCGGATTATTAGATTTTTTCCTTTCTGAATAACAACATTGAAATAAAAGGTATTTATAGTCAGAAAAATAAACCTGTGGCCTAAGCTCACACATCTGTCATGCAGGCATGCCTTTGGTTAAAAGAAGGAGCAATCAAACTTACTGAAGTAATGAGCCAGGAGTAACTACAACACTGAAATTTTTTTCCCCTCCAATGACTGTCCAGATTTTATTAATGCAATTATATCTGATTATTTTAGTTCTCTCAACTTTCAATTTATACCTTGAAATATACTGTTCAGAACAACAGAAACATCAACACTAAAATAATTATATCCATGCACGGTTGCCCTGCAAATCTGAAAAGCCAAAGGGATATATCCATTAGCAGTTCAGAATCTGAAATGCTGGAGCTTTGTTTCCTTTTAGTTACAAGAAATTCATCCAAACTAAATGCTTCTCAATGTGTACCTTAACACAGCACGGGGTGTGACTGAGATTATGCAGAAAAGAGCAAAGCTGAAACCAAGCTCCTTTCATCTTGGATTCAGTGTGAATTCAAAGGATATCAATATCACACAAGTTAAATGAGATGTCCTTGATCTACCAAGAAATGCGGTAAATTCTGTGTCTAAAACTAGAAGGTCCTCCAGATATACAACATGAAATAACCATCATATCAGCATACCTCCTGTCCTTCCAAGGCCAACCTGCACAGAAGGTTGAAGGCTTCCTTCATTTTTCAACAAATGAGGCAAATGGTAATAGATATTTGGCACTTGAAGAGATTTTCTACTTGTTAGCTCTTTTAACAATTTCAGCGTCTCATCTGCAAACATACAGGAAATCAGTAATGCAGAAAACAAATAATATGAAGTTTTAAGCAACAGTAAACAGAATAAAATTCCAAGCTTGGTCCAAATTGAAAGCCAGAACAAATTGTGCACTTTTCTGAGGCATTATATCTTGTCTACAAAAGAAGCCTTTTCTTATTTTGATTTTTTTTTATAAAAAATGGCCAAGACTATTTTGCACCTATAACCTTGTTACAGATACAGTGAATACTTACCTGATCACATAAGATTTAGTGTGAATTTACAGAAGTAAAGAATGCTCCATTTACTTGGGGGGTTGGGGGTTTTGTTGGGTTTTTTCCCAGTTAATCAAATGGGAGGCTTATTTACATAGATAATTTTTTACTTTTGCTTACAGAGGTCATCACCATCTAGCAACATTACTGCAAATAACTTTTCAGAGCTACGAATACATATCGGAATATACTGCACATACAGATACAAAATAAAATAGCATTAAATATACAGTTGATATTTTGAGCATTCCTGCAAAAAAAAAAAAATTAATGCAAATTTAATTTAGCCCATTAGAATAGATTTATCCTATTAGATTCCATTAGAATCATTCTTGGTCTTTCTGGTGCAACTGCCTCTCAGTATGTCCAGGTGGCTCTCAAAGTTGCAAATAACAGTTTTTAAAATTACCCTGCTGTGCGTGTTGATTTTCTTGCATCAAGTGTGAAAACAACTCATTTCAAATGACAAATATGATAGCATATGGATCTTTGAAAACTTATGGTCTTTGTAATATCAAGTTAAGTAAAACTGTAGGCAAGGTTTCTTGAGATAAAATTGAGAAGTAAGAAAAATAATGCCATAAGTGTATATCCTCTCAGATTCTGAGCAGAGCTTCTACAACAAGAGATGGGTTTTGTTGTGGATTTTGGTTCTGTACATTTGGGGATTTTTAAAATATTTATTTTTAGGTGAAACTAAATTCCTAACCACCTCAAACCATGCAAAAAGCTTTGTAAATAGATGCCATAAGTAGATATGTCTATTTTGATAGACTACAATACAGGCACATTTTACTTTTTCTGCTAACATTTCTTTAACTTCATCTGCAAACCTGGACTAAATTCTGTCCAAGTATGACAGCTCTTTGTCCGAATGAATAAGGATCTACACAAAACAATCTGGAATTCTTTCAGCTTCAAAGAGAGCAAACAGTATTATGTATACTTAAGTGTATTAAGCTTAATAAAAACCTATCTAATACTATGTTCTGAGCACAAAAGCTCAGTAATTCAGCTGGCTTCCCATTACGGCTCTACATGGAAAAACGTGGATGTCCATCTCAGTTGGGATCCAGCCATGGTAGAATGTTAAATGAATTAGTACTTTCAGCTGCATCAGAAGAGAATAACTCCCTATAACTACATTGCCTACAAGCAAGCTAAGTTCATTTTAGAAACAAAAACTCATTCCTAAATCCAGAATCAAAATTATTTGACCTTCTCCACAGTTTACTTTAGAAGCAAAAACAGACATGAAATAGGAAGACAAGATTTATAGACCATGCTAAATGTAACCTTTATCTGTGCAATTCCTGGAGATCCAGGGGACTACTGAGATCAGGCCATTAGTGTCAGACAGCAATTCATGATTAGCGTCAGCTCTGGGGCCTATAATTGTAACCACTTCCCCACAAAAAAAAAAAAAAATCTATTGAAAATAGTACATCATAGCACAAATGCAAGTAGACAACAAATTCAAAAATCTTGTTCCAGGTTTCCGATTTGCAGAACACTTTGGGTTTCAACTCCTTTTTAGACCAATACAGTGAAATTTCTGCAACCTACCAAGTCAGACCTCTTGTCAGAAAATTTGTACTTATTTGTTATTCATTTTCCATCCACAAAAATCAGAGCAACTAAAGCAGTAACAGTGTGATTTTAAAAGTTAACATCAACAGTCTGGCGAGTACTGCAGCGTCTTTCTCTAATATTGCCAAACAGCTTTTTGTAAGCCTGAGCACCAGTCTCCAAAATGGGTAAAAACTTATGGAAGACTTTACAGTTTAATCACCAGTTCTGGAAAGGCCATTACCTGTACTTTTCACAAATGATAACCAATACTTTAGTCTATATGATTTTATACCCTCCAGCTGACTTTTAGACATATTTTAACTGCTTCAAGTTCAGCCATTTCTTCTGTTTGCTCACTTTTCCCCTCTATTTAAAAAATGATGTAAATTAATTATCAAAATATATTCAACATATTAAGTAAGTAAGCAGAAGTTCCAAACTTCGGGAGCTAGGTGTGGAGTAAGTAATTCTTATCACTTTAGGGACTGAATTAGGGTGGGTGAATCATTAAGAACAACAACTGGAAAAAACAAACCATAAACACCCACACCAGATATAACATATTACACATTCTTTATTCACACTGCTGAACAGTTTCATTTGGCTTTCCTGGTAGCAATTTCTTATTCTATAGTAATAAAAAGAGATATTGGCATTGCAGAGGTATAAAAAAATATCTCAGTCAGAGTATGTACCTGAAAAATTATTCACGGCATTCTTACTGCCGTTTGTTTCTGCCACGGCCCGCCTGAACTGCTCCAGGATGGCGTTGAGCTCGGACGAGCGCTGCAGAGTGCGGTGCTCGGCTATGCGCAGGCGTTCCTTCAAAGCGTGAAATTCCCGCTGATACGCAATCAACTTTTCTAGGGAGAAAAAACACGATTCGGGTTATTTTCAGAAACAAACAGTACTGACAGATCTGACAAGCATCTAACGCTGCTCAGCTCTGCAGCACCTGGAATGCACCTGGGAAGGCGGAGCCCAGCACGGTCCCACCTGAGGAGCTGGGTGCCCCAGCACCCACACAGCACAGCGAGGGGAGAGCGAGCTGCACCACACCGGGATGCAGGGCAGGCACTGAGGGGGGGATGCCTCTCACCACAGCCACACACCAGGCCAACCTTGAGTACCCAGCACTCAGCACCACAAGGCAGCTCTGGACCATTTCTCAGAACAGATGCCCACAAACCATTTCTTTTAAGAAGCCACACAGGTGATGCCTTAGGTTTTAACTTCTTTATTTTTCAAATTCTGTATTCCTAGTGTGTAACTCTGAAGTGTCTTCTAGCCTGTGAGCTGCTGTTCTCTCATGCTAAGATAGACATAACAAAGCCTCTCCAGGCCTGCTCTCCAAGGA
>QWTY01024720.1:0-12560 GCA_008033365.1 Pseudorectes ferrugineus | reverse complement strand
TGCTCCCTCCCCGCCGCAGCGATGGAGCGCGACCCCGCGACGCTGCCGGCACCGCTCTCGCCCAGGTGAGGGGAGGGCGCGGCCCGAGAGGGTGGCGCGGGGAGCGAGGGCAGAGGGACCGGGCGGGCCGGGGACCTGCCGCTCCGGGCCGGGGGAGGCGGCGGGGGCCGTGGGCGGGAAAGTTTCCTGGCGAGTGGCGGAGCCCCCCGAACGCCGCGCCGGCCCGCCCCGATGCCGGGGTGCCCAGGGCTGGGGGGCACTCGGTGCCGTCCGCCTTCCGCCCCAGCCGGCGTTCCCCGGGTGCCGCGGGGCTCGCCTTCCCCGTGCTGCGGGCCCCGACACTCCCGCCCGCCCTTCTCCCGCACCCCGCAGCCGCCCCCCGGTGCCGGGCGGGCTCCGCTGCTCGCCGGCCGGGCCGGTGTCCTGCGCCCGGAGCACGGATGCTGCCTGGCGTTTGACCACCCGAGCCCCGGTACCCTCCGCTCCTTAGAGCCCAGCAGCGCGTATTCATCATGTGCGCGTAATTATGCACTGCTCCAGGTAGCCTGGACAATGAGCTTTTTCTTTGGTTTCTCTGTGCCTGCACAAGACCTGCCCAGCATTCCCAGTAGTTCCTATTCCTTGGCACTCTTTACATCCGTATGTGCAGGCAGTTCTGTTCCCACCTTTGCACCCATAAAAATGTGCCAGACTCTGTCACCGCAGATGCAGTGCTAGACAAGCATGGAACCTCTACCTGAACAGCACGTGTACAGACTTCAACGATCACCTCTTCTTTGTTTACAAGCATTGTAATTAGCGTGTGATGATACATTTATTCTCTTTCCATACTTTTCTGCCAAAACGTAGGAGCCTTTTGTGATTTATTCCACTTTACTTTCTACTCTCTC
Source organism: Pseudorectes ferrugineus (assembly GCA_008033365.1). Classification (NCBI taxonomy): domain Eukaryota; kingdom Metazoa; phylum Chordata; class Aves; order Passeriformes; genus Pseudorectes; species Pseudorectes ferrugineus. The sequence goes on along the minus strand of QWTY01024720.1, from coordinate 11,670 downwards.
ATTAATTCTCAGTGAAGTTCAGGTCATAGCTGTCTGTTTCCTTAGTTTCGGTGAATGTTATAATTTCTGCTTCCCCCAGCCCGTTGTCCAGGATATAGTTGTGTGTCTTCTTCACTCACATTTGAATCTAGGTTACAGACAATGAAATAATTGTTTAGTCTTTAGGAAGATTCCTAGCAATGTTTAGTAGAGATGCCTAGTTATCTTCACTTTAACCATTCAGTAATGTGGGTAAAAAGATGAGAGCAGGTAGGATGACCTGTTTCGGCAGCGTTCCCTACATCTACTGCCCTAAAGAGATTGTGAAACTGGATCCATAAATACTGCAGTATGACTGGTAGACACTTCAGGAGGAAAAATAACAGCGTATCATTTTCTTTTCAAATACCTGTACGATATTATCCACAAAAAACCAATGTGAAGTCTGTATCTTAGTGCCTGAGTTAATAAGTAATTCATCTCTCCTTGGTGATGACAGTAGAGACCTGTAATCAGGATCCTAAAGAGTAGTTAGGATTCATCCTGGTAAGTACTTATTGGTTACTTAATCTAGAGGACTGCATTATCTCTTACATTTCATACTTTCCCTCCTGCTTTTGATGGGCTGAAGGATGTGATTTGCGTGGTATTTTTCATGCTGGTATTCCATTTGGGTCGTTTTACAACCAACCCCATTTCACAGCCTTGCTGCTCTGTTTCTGACTCTGTTTTGGTCTCTTCTAGATGAGTTGCCTTAAAAGTGCAGAGTCAAACCAAGTCTTTTTCTCACAGCTGCTTTGCTCTTCCTTGGGGCCAAAATCGAAAGCTGCCATTTTCAGGAAGTGGAATGCAGCAGTCTCAAACTTGTCTGAAAACTGAGCCTGAGGCTGGCAGGTCTTACGGTCAAGAAGGCATCTGGAGTTTTTTAATCCGTTTTTTTCCGCTTGTTATTTCTTTCTTTTGCTGTTAATTTAACCAGCAACTGCCATACAATAAACACAGTGTTAACCAGTTTACTGCATAATACTTAAAAATGGTATGTAATGGTCTTATATCTGCCTTGCATGCAACATTTTTTAATTTTCAGTGTGTTTTACAGCCCTTTACACTCAACACTCAGTATCTGGTATAAGTAATCTTAGCCGAATGTACCACATTGGTTTCCGGATTCTATGGAATGGTTAATGATAATACAGCCTGTTTACTCTCTATAATGCTGAGGTGATATGATGTAGCTTTCCCTTTCTGCTGATATGCCCACTACACTAACGTAAATGATTAGCCATGGCTGTGATAAGGGTGTCAGTGTCATACTGACACTTTTATGTATACACAACACAATAATGGAGAAGAGGCCATGCAGATCCTGTATCACCTGAACTTGAAGAATGCCCCCAGAACCTCACATTTCCAGCTTTACAGAATCTCAGAATTGTTGAGGTCAGAAGGAATCTCAGGAAATTTTCTATTCAGCCACCTCTGCTCAGTGTAGGGTCAAGGTTGCCTGGGGCCGTGTCCAGTTTGGTTTCAAATATCACCAAGGATGGAGTCTTCAGAACCTGTTTGAACCAGTGTTCAGCCACTGTCGTGGTAAAAACCCCCAGCTTTTTCTTACGTTCCAATGCCATTTCCAGTGTTTCAATTTGTGCCTGCTACCTCTCATCTTTTCAGTGAGAAGAGTCTGGCTTCATCTCTGAAGACACAAAAAGAGTCAAGCCAGGGAATAATCCAGTTTCATCTTTGCTTATTATGGCAAAATATTAAAGTTCAATGTTTCATTAGCGTTTCATATTACTTTCCTGAATCCCTTTCCAAGGCTTGTCCTTGTCCTGAGAGGCATTTCTCAAACAGGCATGTTTACACAATTGTATTTTATTGTGGACTGCCTAGAAGTGCAGTCAGAGATTATTATTGCTTTAAAAGACCACCTGTAAAAAAATGTTGGCAACTTTTAGGAAAAACAGATTTTGATTGTGGTGTGATTAGCTTTGGGTCCCGTGATAGCCCTCAGAATTATTTAGGTAGATGTTATCTTTTAGTTTTGTTAGCCAAGCTCTAAAAGAAATCAGAAATTTCCCTAGACCCAGACTTTGATAAGTATTTGTTTTAGCCTGTCATAATGTTGACTCAACAGAAATTTCATGCTCTATTCTTCCTCGTTCCCATTCTTTTAAAGGGTCTCAAAAGGTCATGGTGGTTTATTGTGTTCACGGTTTAAATGAATTGTTGGCAGTCTAATATCTATCTGATCAAATTTAGCTGTAGAACCCGGTCCCTTAATCCTGCTAATGCTAGATGTTCTTTAAACCAAGGGAAAGTATGGAACAAGCATTTTCTTTCCCATGCTCTTGAGAACAGCATTATAGGTGTGTCTAAAACAATGTAGACAATTCTTTGGGCAATAGTGAAGAGAGTTCTTTGAGCTTCTTCCCGAACAGTTTAATTTTTTTGATCATTTCATCTTTCTCAGATGAATCAAGCCAATCAAAGGTGAAGGATGGAAAAATGTGATAATGATCAAGTGTTCAGTTTCATAGCTGAAGTACCTGAGATTTTTCTAAAGCACCTTTGCATTTCCAAAAGTCAGCATCTCTCCCAGCTTGTGGTCCTATTTTCTACAGCATTCATTTCTGCCTGACCATCATGTATACTGTCTCCATGTGTATTTTTTAAATTGCTGTGTGCATCAGTTGTATTAATTCTTACAGGTAAAATTGGCTTGCTCTCTGTTGGATTGCCAAATGTCTCATTTTTCAGGAACACATCTTCAGCAAATGGCAGGATATGGCTGTATTTCCTATTTATGTTTACAGAACTGTTTTTTATGTTTGTGTATGCTTGCAGGACTGAGAGAGAGAGGTGGGTAGTACACTGTAATTGTTATGTGGTATAAAATGTGTGAAGGAAAAGAAGAAACTATTAAAAATAGGTGCTTATTAAACAATAAGGAAGAGGGAATTATTATTTTCGTAGTTTGGGCATAGCTCATTATTTTGCCTGTAGGGACAAAGACAAGGTGCTCTTTCATTTCATATATAAAATGCCAGAAATGATAAATCCGAGGCTGCTTCCTGACTTCTCAAAGGATCTTTGTCTGTCTCTCTCTTTTTTTTTTTCAGTACTTCATCTTTTTCTGTAACCTCCAGATTATATGTCAAGAAGCCAGAACCACTTAATCTCCTCTTCCTACAGAGACTGGGAGAGAGATTTTTGAGATTTTAACTGCCTTTTCTTCATATGAATTACTTGAGCAGAGCTTGCTTCTTTAGCTCCCATATCTTTTCTAGACCACAACAACAACGACAATGGCATTTTTCTTGTCAATGATAAATCTTCTCTGGAAGTTCTTGTTGTTCCTCAGAACAACATGAGCAACAAGGTTTGCTGCATCTTGTAGGTACAAAAAAACCCCCTGAAAATACAGCAGTTATTAACAGCCTGTAACTTAGGATGAAAATACTGCATCAGATGACATTTAGAAAATTATTTTTGTTGGAATAGGTTTTTATAAATGAGTAGTTACATTTAGAAGGGTTTGTTGTTATCTTCTCTCCGTATGCTCTGTAGCAGCAATTACTCTTCACTGTATATTATGCTATACTATACTATACTATACTATACTATACTTTTCCAACCTAAACAATTGTATGATTCTATATTTTTCAGTTTATCTTCTTAAATTCTCATTTTCCAGCATTTATCATTAAGTTCACATTTTGTCATTCTAAGTCTTTGTGGTAGGAAAACCATAAATGGCTGTCATCCAAACTGCTTTGTACTGTTTCGACTGTTAGCCATCCACGCTAGCCTCTTCCTCCATTTGGAACTTGACCAAATCATTTTTCTGTTCCCCCTTTTTTTCTCTTTTAAGTACCATTTCTATTTGTTAATACTTTCTTATATTAAATGAAACCACAATCTTATCAAAGGATTTGTTTCTTAAAAAACCCAAAATGTAAAAACTCAAAAGGAGAACAATCCATATGTTACAAAAGATATGGATAATTAACCCAAATATTTTTGGCCAGAGTTCCAGAGCAATGAATAATTTCCATGAGTCACTGGTCTAGCACTCTGGTGATGCGACTGGAGGACATACGGGAGAAACTGCAATGAGAGCCAGACTTTGCCTTGTTAAAGCTGTCAGAAGATTTTCTCAATGCATTTTCCTGGGAGTGAAATGAAATCCTTCCATTTCTTCTTCTTGTTCTGTCTTTCTGTAGCACTTAACAGAGCGCCATTTTGACCTGTGGTTAGACCTGCTCCGGGATAGCAGCAAAAGTTGTTTTGTTATTCCTAATTAAAGTGTATGGAAACCAAAATTGAGGCCTAGGAGTTTTTTATGCACTGAAACGAAAAGGTTCAACGTAGCACAATCTGCTACAGAGCGGCAAAAGATATTGCAAGAATCTTGGTTACTTAAATTCCTCTGTTGATCTTGTGGCAAAAAGATTGCTGTTTCTTGCAAAACTTGGCTTCTTTCTAGATCAAGCCAGAAATTCCGTTGTCATTTTTAAAATATTCGTTTCTTGGTCAGAGCTCCCTTGGATAAAGCAAGTGGTAGAGGGAAAATCATGATGTTGCTTCTGAGTCATCTCTTCACTCAAAAAACTCAAATCAAGTAGTTCTGTGAGCAGCAGGAATTTTGAATTTGACTTGCTCTGGCCATATAGGAGTGAGTTATCCTAGCTAATATTTGAAGATGCCTACCAGCAAAGGTACAAACTTGGATCTCTTACAAGGCTATTAGTTGCTAAAAGCTTTGACATCTCTACTGACTGTAAAGTCTATCGAGAAAATTGCTCTAGAAATACTGGAGGACTTAAAAGCATTGAGACAGAGGGAAGCAAAGTATAGGAATCATAACATAAAAAATGATGATCATAGGATCATCCTCCTATGATCATAGGAGGCTGAGTTTCTTAGGAAATGCAGATTAGAAGTCCTCCAGCTCTAGAATATTTTCATTTCATGCAGTCTGTAAAATGTTTTCACAGCTTTGCATAGATCCAAAGTCATGTGGAATTGTGTTATCCTACATCATGCTGGTGCAGTCTCCCTGACCTTTGTTTCTCTGTTTATGCCAATCATTTACTTGTATTTATGGAGTTTAGCAATAAATACCAAAGTCAGCAAAGCTTTGAGCCAAATTAGAACTGTTCTTTTAGTAAATGACCACAATTATCACAATATGAAGATTAAAGAAAAGGAAGATAAAGTGGCTTCTGATGGAGGGAATGTGAAATGACTTGAGACTGTCAGTATATCATTGTTTAATTTCCTACTATGATGGAAATGTCAAAGTAGAAACAACTTCACCTTAAATCACAGTAAACAGAAAAGAGAAAAGATTGTGATCTGAAAAACTGAACCAATATCTTGTGTATTCTGTAGAGTTAAAATATTTTAAAAGTTAAATATATACTTTCTACTTTTTTGCAGATCCAGTCTTGCTTATGGAATTGTTGAAGATCTGAGAGCAATGAAAAAACACTTTTCCTTGCAAAAAAGGAACATTTTGGTCCACGTGTAAGTGTGGCACTTGATGACTCACCTACAGGATTTCTTGGCTGACATCTGAAGAACGAAGTGCTTTTCAACCTGTACTTCTGTAGCACTATGACTAACTGTAAAGGCAGATCTACCATCTCCAAAACAAATAGCAAAGTCCATGACAGAGAAGGCTTTGTAAACTGGACCATAAATCTTAATACAATTCAGTCTGATAAATTTTTGAGACTGCTTTTAAGTATGGTTCCTGTTGCTTACCAAATAAACCAAGAGGAAAGACACAAAAAGGTGAATGGTGTCTGGCAAGATGGATTGCAACCAGCAGGACACAATTTTAATGTCAGGTCTGAACAACACACAGAGTACCATCACTTCTCAGAACCAAGCTTTCATGGTAGCAATGGACACAGCCCATCTAGCTGTAGCCCTAAATATGATGATTTTACCAGTTATAATTACTGTGATGCGATGGATACTTCAGAAACAGAAGCCATGTTGCAGGATGATGCTCTCTCTAGCGACAGTAATGAAGATATCATCGTGGAAGGAAGTAGAAAACAACCCAAAGAATCGAGTAGTATTATGGCACTGCAGATACTTGTACCTTTTTTGCTAGCAGGATTTGGAACTGTTTCTGCTGGCATGGTTTTGGATATTGTACAGGTTGGTATTTGCTTTGGAAGATTCTTTTTTAACTGGTGGTCTGTGAGGTCTGTAGTTTTAACGTGACATTGTAGATGTCTGCAATATTGAGATATAATTAGGTCTGTGTGTGGTTCTGCTACTATGAACTTCTTATTAAAAAGGTTTGAAATAACCACAATATTTACACAGAAATACAATACAGAAATTAATCTCTGCGGATTTCCCCCCCTTTTGTTTGGTTTTGCTTCGTTCAGCTTTAGGGATTTCTTTAGCTACACTTAAAGAGTTAATTAAAATAGGAGCAAGAGGTGACAATCTTTGTCACTCAAAATCTTGAGAGAGTCAAGGAAGCTTGGACTTCAAACATTTGCAATGAAAAGGCACTTCATTACCTCAAGAAAAAGGAAAATAAAATTTGACATACAAGCTTTAGTGCTTCCTTGGGCTGTTTGACACCAGTCTGGTGCTTTGTTCATGTACATCTTACCAATTTATTCTTTGTAGAGGTGCTTTAATTGAGTCATTTTATTTTCATTAAAATAATAATTTAAGTGATTGCAAATCCCTGAATAAAAAGAATTTACAGTTTTGTTAGTTTAGTTAAAGTTGGTAAATGATGACAAACTAAATACACGGGTTGACAAGACATACAAAGTAGCACCGCACTTCAGTGCTGAGAACTTGGTGCACAAAAAATTAAGAGTTTTCTTTTAAAAATCTGAGTTTTGGAAAGCTGTGCTCTTGTAAATTTCACACTTAGAGGTAAAAGAATAAAGACAAGCTTTTTTTACTTACAGGCTCTGTTCATATGACAATTAATTCCTTGCTGGTGAGGTTTCTACACAGCTGGGGAAAGATGAAAATATTATTGAAAATTAAGAGCAGAATTCAAGAGCAGTCATAAAATCTGGGACTATTTTAAAGTCATGAAAAACAAATACTTCAAATTAATAACATCTTTTTTTAACTACGTTTGTTTTAAGGCCAAGTTTTGTATCTCTTGCTTATAGTCTTCTCATCTTTGAAGCAGTAATATGCAGTCATAAATCTGTTTTATCTAAATGGGTAACAGTTTTGACTTCAGACTTTTAAGTCTAATATATAAAGATTAAAATTTTTTAGCGAGTTACGTTATGATTTACAGAATTTTTTGAATACTTTGTGGATGGTCTAAAGAGAATTTTTCAATTGAATGTTTCCCACTGTATCCTTTGTATAGCACTGGGATGTGTTCAAGAATGTTACTGAAGTCTTTATCTTGGTTCCTGCACTTCTTGGTCTCAAAGGAAATTTGGAAATGACCTTGGCGTCCAGGCTGTCAACTGCTGTAAGTAACTTTCTCTTCTTCACTCTTCAGATACATGTTTAAAATATTTCAAAAAGGAAACAATTCTTTGGGACACAAGTGTTTTATGTTTATGAATTCATCTGGCTGTTACGGGGCAGTTTAGATCTGTTATTAAGTTGGCAAAGTTAAAAAGGTGACCCTTGTCTCCACACATCAGAACTTCACTTGTTAAGTCTCTTCTGAGTCATCATTCAGAACAGATAAAACAGATTTTTGAGATTTACATGTGTATTTTGTAAGGTTGAGAGATCTCTTTGACCTTGAAGGATTTCAAAAGCCTAATAAAATGTTTATGTTTTAAACACATTTTTCTAAAGACCATTTGTGTGGCACCAAAATAAAGCATTGGTAACATTGCTATTCCAGACCTCTGTTGATCAAACTGCAAGAAACATTTTTTTAGCTTTCTGGCTAAATAAATTTATTTATTTCTGTTGTGGTGAGGTTGTTTTGGGATTTTTTGTGTCTGCTTTTTTTTGTGTGTGTGTGTCAACACTGTAATGTAGCATTAACTAGGGGTTTTTTTCTGTGTGTTCTTTCTCATGTATTTGTTATAGCTGTTTTTTACATTGCAGGGGATGTTCTATCTCTTCATTTTCCTAGTCTAAGTAAGCCAGATTGCCTTCTTGCATATCTTTTGTGTGTGTGTGATTAGATCAGTCTAATAATGTGGCTAGACTATTTCTGATAGCTGCACTGGGTATCTCTCTTAAGACTGCCTAATGCAGTGCTTCAGTTCTCCAGGAAGGCCCCCACTCTCTGCCTCTTCCTACTTGAATGAATTTTTCTAGTATATGTCTGGTCAAAGGTGTACAAAACTCCAGATGAGATTTTACTATGTCTTTGTAGAATATTGCTCTTGAAACCTTCTAGGGATTTATGTACTTACTTGCCAAGAAGAGTCAGGTTTAGACCTCTCAGTCACTTTGTGATCAGTGACTGTGTCCTATTATTTATGCTTTTGTTCATTTCCAGCTCTCACTTCCATCTTCTGGCAGAAATATTATTAGTCCATAAGTGCATTACCTTGCACTTCTACTGTTGAATTTTATCTGGTTTTGCTGCTGTAACCCTCAAGGACATTCAGTTTTTGTATGGTATTACCATGCTTTGTATTGACAAGGTCTCCCAGTGTTCTGTCATTAATAAATGTCATTGCCATGTAATATTGAGTTGTTGCCTGAATGCACACTGTGATGGACATAGCCTTGGCAGTCCTGTGAAGGTTTGCTTGTGTCATGCCCATTACAGAAATTGATTACTTTCATACATAAGAATTGACATGTTCTATTGTGTCTTTATCACGGTCATCCTTAGCCATTCGATCTTGTTTTCTGTTTGATTTTATTTCTCTTACTTTTCTGAGTATTCTTACTGTTTCTTAACAGTATTTTGTGTTTAAACCTTACTGCCTTTACTGTCAGGCATGAATGCTTTTGTCTATTACTTTACCTTTTGGTTTTTGTTGACACATTGCTTAATTTGTTTCTGACTAGTACAGTTCGTAGCCTGAGGATTAAAAATGCTTGTATTGCATAGTGAAAAATACACCAAGTCCAAGATCTACCAGTGCCTTACTGAGGGCTTAAAATAAAGAAGGTCAGAATACACTTCACCCTTCTGCTTCAGTTAATGTGATCTTTAATTCTTTGTCTCAATTGAGTTTATGACCTTTGCCAGATCACAAATCCAGAACTTGTCTGGGTCAGTCAGTGGCTGGATTCCCCACCCTCACCAATGCCATCACATTTGTGAACATCACAGCTCTCAGGGGACATTTGGAAAAGGGTCGCACAGACCCTTTTTCTGCACTGTGACTCCTGACCTTGGTTCTTACTATCCATCAGCTGTTACCAGAACAGGATCTGATCCCCCTCTCACGCACACAGATGAAGGCCACTGGAGTTTCCACAACACGGGCTACATGTCCAGTGGGTAAATGAAAGTTGGCATCATGAGTTTCAGGCCCCTCTCCCCAGCCCAAAATGGCACTCTTAAGAGTATCCCAGTAACTGTGATAACATGAGCTGTACATTAAGGATGCACTATATATATTCTTCAACGTGTAGATATCTCAGATGTGGTTTTTCAGAGGCAATTTGGCCATTTGAACCCCAAGCTCTACCAAGACTCAAACAATTCAATACCAAGAAGGCTTAGTTTGAGGAGTGTTACCAGTGCCTCTTACCAGTGTCATTAAGCCTCACCAAGACATAAATCAGCTGATGCTTCAGATGTTTTTATTCAAGGATGCCATGGAGGCTTCCTGTCATCCCAGTACCAGAAATTGTCATATGTCTATCTTGGCTAAATCTGGCTGCCCACCAGACACTTGTCTTTAAGTAAATGCAAGATTGTGCCCCTGTGACAAGCTTTACCTTTGGAGGAGGAAATTTCTAACATGAGTTCAGCACTGCAGTTAATTCATGCCCTGCTTGCTCACTTAGCTTATAATTGCATCTGAATTTGCAGACACGTCTGTGCTCTTGGGGCTGTAAACTAATTATCTTTACTTTATTGTTAATTATGTGGTCAGTCAAAAAGTAGTGTCTTCTTTGCAAGTTTCTTACCCATAGTACATCTGGTTTCAAGTGTTGTCTGGTGACTTTCATTCATCTTGTTGCCCAAATTTCTCCTTCAGCTGCTTCTTACTGATCACTCACAATTTCCCATCTACTTTAGAATCAGTTATTTCACTAAATCTGTCTCAAGACTGTGTTTTTCATCTACCTCAGGGCATACTTCACTTTGGTGTTAGTGTAAACTCTCCATACCCTGGCAATCTTACACTCTACTGTTTTTAAAACATTAATTTTTATCCCACCAGAAGTTACTTCCTATGTAGAATACAGACAACAAAGAGCAAAAAGGTGCTTCTGGAGCTTTATCTCTGTAAGCCCTTCTCCCTCTGCCCACTGCTGTGCTGGCATAACTGTGCAAGGTACACTTAGGTCAACTGCCCATTCAAGCACAATATTTATATTGTGGTTTGTGTCCTTCAGTTCTTCAGCTTTGTTCTGTTCTCTTGGTCATTCTCATTGTCTCAATTCACACTGCTGTCTTTTCTCTCTATTCCTTTTTCATTTTTAAAGGGCAACAACAACAACAAAAAAACCCAACAAACAAAAACAAAACCAAAAATGACCCACCACCAACACCAAAACACCACTTATTCAGTCATTCCTGTAAACTTGTGCAGACTCTTATTCTGACTGTGTGTCATCATTGTTAAGCATTAGCAGTATGACTTTACAAACCTTTTGTTTAGATCCATCCATTTCACAGTATCACAATAAACTTGATCTCAGTTTATGGAAATCTGCAGCTGCAAGGAGTGGTCCTGCTCTTTCTCCTTTCCAAACCCTGAGAGCACTTGTGCACAGTTATGTGGTTGGATGTGATGGATCAGATCATTTTATAGCAGATAACCCCTTTTGCTCCCTGGAAAAAGTGTTTCCCATCAAACCAGCGGATTTATGTTGCCATGAACTCACTCATGGAGCTGGTGGATCTGGTTCAAGAAAGAAAATGTGAACGTGTAGGTGACAGCAGGGGAAGGAAGAGCTGTGGCATTTGGCAGTAGCTCACCTTTAGGCCGGATTAAGCATTTTGCAAGATTACTTTTTTTAACAGTAATACTGTTAAATAATACTGGGGTTTTTTTTGGATACTTTTCCAAAACTTTTTCAAAGGAGAGAAAAAGTGAAAGCCGGCTGTTTTGTTCATTTAGCATGTATATACTTAAGAAGGATGCAAAGGAGATTCTTATCAGCAGTTCCTGGAACAGCTGCTTTTCTATTTAAACTTAATGGATGTATTTGCAGAGCTTTGACAGTAGTTTGAACATTATAAAATATTTATAGTGTGATTGAGATAAAGTGTCTTATTATATTTCTCTTTTTAAATTAGCATTTCTTTTAATACTTTGTTCCTTGCAAGTCACTACTATCACAAAATGAAACAAAATGGAAAAGAAATTGAATTGAAATCTACTGAAAAGAAATTATCAAAAGATGAAAAATATATGCCTGAAGTCTGTCTGTTTTTTGAGAAGTATGTTATCTTATAAATTAGTATTGTATGGGAAAAGCCACTAAAATTTATGCTCAACATGTAAAAAATTGTTCTGTTATCTCAAAAAGGAAGTTATTTTAAACACAGTCATACTGCAGTGGTTTGCATTGTTC
>QWTY01024719.1:0-23296 GCA_008033365.1 Pseudorectes ferrugineus | reverse complement strand
AATTCCAAACAGTTCATTTTGACTATTCGAAAAAATACATATTTTAACCCTCAAAATTGGCCTGTAATACAATATGTTTTCACGTTCATATCAAGAAATAACTTTGAGAGAAAATTATAAATGTGTGAGAACAAAGGAATAAAAAAAGATCATTCAGCTGATTTACATGCAACAGTGAACAACAAAGGCAACAAATATGGTGGGAAAATTATTCCAAGTTGGCAGAATTTCACTGCTAAATGTCCAAAAAGAGAAGGTGGGGTTTTTCCTGCTCTTCTTATCTTCTGTTCTAACTGGGTGGCCACGTTTCCTGATCCTGACAGCCGACACTGCTAGTTTTGGTGAGGGCGTTGCAGTGTTGTCCTTGGGCTTCTGCTGCACATTCATTCCTGCTGAGGCAGACTGTTGTAGGATCTCCCTGCACACCTCTGCCCTTTCCCTCACAGCTGAATCAGAGAAGCAATGCATCCCTCATGTTGAGGACAACAGCACAACAGGCTGATGAAGGAAGGGGGCAGTGGGGAGGATGACTGAGGACTTTATACAGAACACCAAGGAAAATTTCTGCAAAGGGCATCAGAGACCACCATATCACTGTGGAGCAGAAAAACACTGAGGAAATGAGAGGATGAAATGTAACTCATGAGTGGGAAGCAGCAGATGTTCTTCCTCAAGGGCATAAGCAGAAATGTAATTACAGACATCCTATCAAGCAGAAGAGCATTAGCTATGCAGCTGAGAAAACCACAAATAAATTGACAAGTATTATTATTTGCCTTTATATAAAGGAAGTAAAGAAAAATGACACAGGGTCATCCCCAGGCACAAAGAAATGGGCATAAGGCAGACAGAAAGGGCTAAGAGCATAAAAGGAAACATTTTATTTACAACAATATAAGACATCCAATAGCATATCAGTAGCAAAATTGTACATGGTGTACTTTAGACAAAAGAAAACTTCATACACCCTTCTTTAGAGCCCAGTGACTTAGTCAGTCTACCCAGATCATATTTTATGTGAAAGTAACCACCAGGTCACAGATGTGTCAGTGCAACCTCACTGCATTCAGAGGGAACATGCCTGTATGAAAGGCTACTTGGACATATTTTGAAAGGATTAGTCTCCAAGGCTACATGTCTGCAATGTATTCAAGCACCTACACCCATCTCATCTAACCAAGCCAAAACCCCTCCGTGATAAATTAACCTGATGTGAAACTGTGGAGTGTAATTTTTTATCATTCTTTGAATAGCACATTGTTTTCATGAAGAAACTAACTCAAAAGGCATTCATCCACTGAGAGTCATTGTATCTATAAACATTAAAAAGCAGTTTATTTGATTTTCTTTTTTATCAGAGGCCCCTTTTGGTATCAAAATACTGAGACCAAAGTGGTACAATTCAGAGTGAAGCTGACCTCATCCTATTTAGCCCCACTACAGCTTTGGTGTAGATAGACCAGAGGTGGGCTCAAGCCCAAGAGTGCTCAAGGTAGTCCCTGCTAGATCCACAAGCAGAAAGATCTGCCTCCCCCCTTTCCTACTCTAAAGCTTATTCAGTAGAAAAAAAGCTAAATACTTCACGAATCATCATCTACAGAACTTTTTAGTGAATTCCAATCAATAACAAAAGTGTTATCCTACCAAACACAATGGACCTCTGTGCCACAGAAGGTATGATCTGAAATTAGTGGAGTTACACGGGTTAAACTGTTTTGTCTGTAGAGCCCCCTTTTCTGATATTAGTATTGTGGGAAAAAAGGTATCTTAATGTTAAGAGCTGTCTTTGTTTACCAGATGAGCATTACATTTTACTTGCAAAACAAGAACATTTTGTATGGAGCCACTGAAGAAAAAAAAAATAATTTTTTGACATTCAGATTCCAGAAGGAAAACCGATTATATTTCTACAAAGGGCATCTACTAATTCAACAGACCTCTCCAGTGCATTTGGAGTCATATCTGCAAAATTCTGCAGGAGAAACTTGTTTTGTTTATGTTTTATTCCTTGGTGCATTGCAGGCTCAGCTTAACTGCAGGAGACAAAACTTGACAATTTCACCCACCTTGCAGTCATAAATCTGTGATAAGATAAAAGGGTGGCCAGAAGACAAATGGGGACAAGGACCCTGAGTCTGGGGAGCTGCTGTTGCTCCAAGAAAGCAGTGCCATTGGTGAGGAAGTCATGATGGCTGGGCTGGGGGAGCCTGAGGACACCGAACACGTGTAAAGCCCCATGGACTGGTCATCCCAGCATTATCAGGACACTCACTGTTTGTGTGCAGTGTCTCAGGTGGCACGGACATCAGGACATGCTCACAAAAACTTTGTGGGTGTATAAAACAGACAATGACCAAGTGGATAGAAATGATGGACTTGTGACTGGAAAATTATATAAAAATTTCTAAGCAAATGTGTAGTCTTTAAACATCATCAGAGGTAAGCATGTTATGCTGCCTTACAGCCAAACTTCAGAAAAGACTTTTTTGACTATAGGATACAAACCCAGGTAATAACACTGCAGTCAGATGAGTTGTACTGGAGCATTGGCCAAATGTCCTTAAGAAGCGATGAAGTCCATTACTGTGCTCTGTTAACCTTCATGTACAAAAACATCTCCCAACAGCCCAAAGAGAAAAACAAACCTGGAGCTGTTGTTTACATTTCAGTTCTCTGTCTATCCACCCTATTTTGATGTGCAATTGACAAGTGCAACCCCCATCCCTCAAAAAATATCTATTCAGACAAAAAAATTCTCTAGCTCCATAAAGTATTAAATCGGCAAAGATTATCAAAACAATATCCTAAGGGAAAGGGAAATTTTCACTGGCATACTGTCAGCTGTCAATCATAAACTTTTATTATCCTTGTCTGGCCTCTATCATTTGCCCTCTATGTGGGTTAGGAGAGAAACTTTACTCTTTTTACTTCCTTCTATGGTTTATTTGTGAAATGGAGATATTGCTGTCAGCATGTGTGCATGTGATGGTCCCTATGCACCTGAAATGTGGCAGCACAGAATGCACTAGGAGAGAAAAAGAAAGCATCCACAAACTGGAATGCTTCCAAGATACAAAAGATCCAAAAATGTACTGTGCTCCATGCTTGCTGAATTGTTCTTCAGAAACCTATACACTGATTTCTAAACCCGTTTTAAAAATTGGTGTTATATTGCAGTGGAATGTAAAGAAAGAATTTAAGAAGTACCCACCTTTGCTTGAAGAGATTTGATTTGGAGCTGTTAAAATGGTCTTTGGAAACAAAGTAACTGGAAAATATTTTGAAAATACGAAGGAGTATCTGAATGATTAATTCATTAATCTTGTTTGTAGTCTAAATGTCATTCTTGGGTGATGTCACCTTCACAATATCAAGACACAACTGTTTCTTCACTTGGAACTATTATCATGAACTACACTGGAAATTTCTCTCTTCTCTGGCTTTAATGAAACCATAAAGTTGATGACTATTTTCCATACATAAAGGGGAAATATATTATTTTATATATTGCATAGGTCTGGAGTATATAGCAAAAATAACATGGAAAAATACTGTAAAAATCTGTTCATAATATATTTCCTGCATTTTAGCCAAAAACCTCTGCCAAGATTTAGTACTTTTTTTGTTTTAAATAAGTGTTTTAAAATAAAATAGATATATAAATTTTGGATTGCTTTTTAGCAAATTATATTTTTAAAAGCAGAGTTGGCAATTTATGCTGCCTCTAGACACTCTGCCTCTTATGCTTGATTGTTATTAAAAAACATTTAGCACCTTAATCTTGGTCTCCAGTTGTCAACATCACAAAGTCATCACACAGTCCCAAACTACTGCAGTCTGTGGTTAAAAGGAGCAGAGAAGTGAAAGTTCAGAGTTGTTCTTATTATAGGTCACGTCAGACGTGGCAGATACTGGGACAGAATGACACACAAGAGACTGCATAATGTCTGCTCACATTTTGTGTTCCTCAGCTTGCTGTTACTGGTTTTGCTCTTTAATGAGCCCTGAATTCACCCACTAAAAGGACAAAATATAGCTTAGGGAAACTAAAAGCAAGATGGCTTTCCTTTATCCTACAACGAACATGATTTCCTACTTTGTGATGATTCACCGCAAATTCATCTGCTGATGACCATCTCAGTGCTTCCAAGGTCTCCAAGCTGTCCATAATGCTTCTGCTGCTCTTCTTCCTTCCCACCCTCACCTCATCCACTGCGCTGGCAGGGGACGGGCTTTGCGTTCCCTTTTCCCTTCAGTCTGTTTTTCCTGTCCTTCTGCAAATTTCACCCCAGTAACCTGCTATCTGCCTATTTCATGTCTATCTCCCTACCTTAGGGAGGGCACCTACAGCTTTCCTCCACTTCACGTATGTATTTGCTTAACCCTTTGCTTCCATACTCCCTACAAATGTAATCATATCCACAGGATTTAATTATCCTATTAATTCCTCTCCTTGTTTTCTGTGCATATCTCTCAAGCAGTCCCGATTCACAGACTTGTTTGGATCCCCTCAAAACTCTGATGGCAAAAAGTGTTTAACAGGCTGGATTGGACAACTGATATAAATTCCACCAGAACAGTGTTTTATTACAGTATATCCAAAGAATCAAGACTGTGTGATGGAATCATGCCATGTTGGAGATTAACACTTTGTCTTGGTTATTTATCATCACATGTAGTTTCAGCCAGGAGTCAGTAGCAGGCTGCCTTCTGTAAAATATGTTTTCAACTGCATTTTAATATGAGCTGTATGTTCTGGAGAACAGAGGCAGTTTGTCTGATAGTTGCAAATTACTTTATGAGACCCGCAGAAGTTGATCACTTTTCTACAGGTAAAGATCTGCCAGAATTACTGTCAAACATCTAGTTTGCCAAAGACACAGTCATTATTTCCAAAACTTTGAGAAAAGTTATTAGCCCAGAAGTTCAGAACTATCTTCCAAACTGAGGTCCAATAATCTGATGAATAAAAACTGAAAAGAGATAAAATATGATCATGCATGAACCCTCTGACAAACCCCAGTTAAAGACAAGCAGAAGTTTGTACAGACCATAAACTGAAGAGTGTTTCCTGTAAATGCCCTCAGAAATGTGCACGACCAAACTGCCTGGTGCTCTGGGAGCACCCACACTTATGCAGCTGGGTATGGAGAGGGAAATAGATCTCCCTGATTTGATCTTGCAGGTAAACATCGTTTTATTTTCTGTCATCTGCATCCCCCAATTAAAACATTGTAACATTGTTTTAGATTTCATAAATAAATACTCTTAACTAGGCTCAAACTAACGACAGTAAGTTAACATTAGGTCATTTTATTAACAACATGGTGTCCCAAAATAATTTTCTAAGGTACCCAAAAGGTGAGAAAGGTCATCTCCAGAAAACTGTGGAGCTAGCTTAGAAGTTAGTAGCATTGAGGCCAGCATGGAATAAATGTCTTGTAATCAACAGAGAGAAAAGTTCCCCGGTATACAGCAGGACATTCCAATAGCCTGAAGAGAATTTATAACAGCCTCACACACCTCTTAAAAAAAAAAAAATTAAATAAAAGTCAGTTCTGCAAATGGGCATGAATGAACACCACCTCACTGCACCTTTTCATAAGCACAAGGTGCTGAGAAGTGCTTATTAAAACTGCAAGTGCTTGAAGCATGCTGGGATTGCCTCTGCCAGATGTATGTGTCCCTTACATCATCTAGCCTTCCATCGGGTTTTCTTTGCTTGTTTGTTTACAAGCCATCCATATGGCAACACCATTAAGCACATCATAAAAAAATTACTCAAGTGCTTGTCTTGTTACTCTAATGAAATTACATGTTTTTTAAAATCTTGCCATTCCAACTGCCATGTGTTATGAAACCTGAAGCCTACTGGGATGCCATTTCATGTAAAGTTTAAGTGCCTCACCAGTGAATATAATTAACCATAATAGCATTTTATTAGCCTTAGTTACAACTGCAAGTGAAGTAACACGTTGCAAGTCATGCCAGCACACATAAAAGAGAGAGCAAGTACAATGCATCAGCTGGGAAGGAGACAGCTACTCCCAGCAATTGCCCTCCTGTCTGGCCTAGCCAGCAGGGGTAGAGGATAATCCTTAAAAATCTCTGCTATAGGGCATAACCACTGCCATCAGGAGGAGAACGAGGCAGGGGGTGACTGTTGAGGACTGCTGGGGGAAGTCAAAAGCCAGACTGAGCTGCAGGAGGAACATGCTGGAGAAATACAGAGGCAGAGAAAGCTATGGCTGCTATATGCTGAAAAAGGGTTTTGTGGCCAATTTTGTAGGCTTGGCTTCTTACCTCTGGAAAAAGATGCAGTGCCAACACCAGATGCTCAGTTGGCACTGGGAGGATGGTGATATTCAGAAGGATGTCCATGACACACAGAGGCAGACAGTAGCCTCTCCAAATGGCAAAGCTGGAGCAATCACTGCTATTAAAACTGAACAAAGTTAGATTTTCCAGTATATAACTTCATCTTTGCCTCTCCAAAGTAATCTGACCATCCCAAGCCATCTGATCTTCTGAATTCAATCTAGGTCACAGCTGGCAGAAAACATGAATGAGGAGCAAGGAATGATAATGCAGAGAAGAAGGAGGTAGAAAAAGTGGTCACAGTAGAACAAATAGAGGAAAAGTGAAATGCTTGCACAGGCATAAACAGTTGCACCAGAGGAGAGCAAACATTCAGAAAAAAAATGCTCTTAAACCTCTGTGTTACTACCGACATCCACAGGTCCGTGCTGAGGCTGCTGAAGCTGGTTACATATTTTGTGCGTGTAGGAACCATGAGTCTATATGTAAATGGTTTCTTCCTGCCAAGGAAGGAGTTAAAATATGCTGGAATGGATCCCATTACACTGTTCTGGACCTGGGAATACTCCAGGAAAGAGTAGTTTGGCCGTATCTGTCCACTTCCCCCTTCCCTTCTTTATGACTCTTTCCCACCTTTTGCAGTACCCACTGTAACATATTACTGTCATCACAGGTCTGTTTCTTCTTACCTTGTTACTACCAGAGAAAACCAACAAAAACAACAATAAAAACTGCTTCAAGCACTAGATATAGACTGCACATGGCAAAAGGAAGCAAGACTTGCTGAAATCAGCCGCCACCTCTTTCAAAATGCCTTTTTAACGAAATAGTGAATACTTTGATGAAATATAAATTTAGTCAAGGAAAAAATGTACTTGGTTCTTAACCTTTTTTTAGGGTGGTGCATGTAGTGGAAGAACTTGATGTTACCTTTAATCAAATTAATTACCAGGGTAGGGCTTTATTTTTATATATGTTCAAAACACAGAAAAATAAAATGAAGATACTGATCTTTTAAAATTTATTTTATGTATTATAGCATTGCATTTAGATAGAACCCTGCTGCTAAAGATCTGACAGTAGACAAAAATATTTTAGTTAAAAGTCAATTGACGAAAAAGGCAGCAGGTGAGGGAGCACTAGTCACTTGGATGGATGAGGATCTGAGACATTTACTTAGTTTTAATTTATTCAGTATTGCAGCAGACTTGGCAACTGAACCTAGATGTCTTGATTTCAGATCTCATGATGGAAACGTGCTTTATTTTGCATCTGTTTATCGCTTCTAATAAGTTTTTCTGTCACCATAATGTTCCTGAGAAATAACAGAAATCAGATCTATGTGATGTTGTCCAAGAGCTGAAAGTTTTTATGAAATTATTTGTGCATTGACCTTCAGATTCATAGTGGATATTTTAGTCTGTCATGTTTTCTGTGTACCAGTGTGACTGAAAAGCCTAGAGTGTGCACAGCACCATTTCTCACCCCATCTACATGTGACATAAAGTTAGATTGGAGTTTCAGTCTGCTCAACTTTTCTTCACTTTCCCTGCTGCTTTCTTCCTGTGGCTCACTGCGGTATTTTAAAGTGAGCCACTCTGTTCTGAAATGCAATCTTACGTGAGCTGGCTGCTATCAGCATATCTCAGTGAAGTGCAACAAATTTGGTAGAGCTAATATTTCAAAGACTTCATTTGATCTGATGCTTGATGCCATCCAAATTCCTCACCCTGATAAATCAAATAAAAATTTCTTTGACTCTCCCAACACCATTCAGCTACCCATCCAAGACAGGAGTCTGCACCACAGTAACAGCCTTTGACCTTTTTGGCTGTGCTTTGCCCACTGTGATTATTTTTTTTCTTTGAATTAGCTTAAGCAGAATCAGCTGACATGGTGAGGATGTTGATGAAAAGAAGGGGTACAGTAGACATGTCAATATGTATATTTCAAAAATAGTATTAATAAGTAATAATTAAAAGAATAATACGACTTTTGACATTGCTCATTTATTTAATTTTCGCTGATAAAAAATAAATTTTTAAATACACTGTTCTCCCTGGATTCTCTGCCTTTTCTTCAGCCATCCAGAACATCACTGCAGAATCTCTGTAAGACCTCCAAACTGGGTCTAATACTTACATTTTTATCTGAGAGTTTAAAACCTCCTTGTATATTCAGGCTTTTTTCATTGCTAAGTAGCTACATTCATGAAATCCTATGTATGTCACCTATATATGTCTAAATTTCCAAATCTTCCTCTAATTGATACTCCTGACATTTCTCCTAGCAATATTTCTCTCTGCAATACATGTTTCTTTGAAGTATATTCTCAAAAACACACTGAATTTCACACAGGACATGAGGGGGTTTTCCCTTAAGTTAATGGTGGTGGTGTTAAACTTATACATTAAAGCATTTGGAATGTCACGTTGTTTTGTTTCCTTGTTTTGTTTTGGTTTTCCAAATACTACTCATGAAAACATGGATTACAGTTTCTCTTTTACATGAAATGACTTTAAATAAAAGGACTGTAAAATGTTCCTACATTAAATATATCTTACAGTAGTATTACATTCAATATTTCGTTCATGCATAAGAGGATATATAATGGAATAAATGTTTTGTTTAACATAGGTTAGTGTAAAACAGGTAGAAATAATGTCTTCTGTCCTATTGTCAAACATTTAAATTGGATTTCTACTTGTTTTTATATTTTAGGGTCTATGCTCCTCAAAAACACATCTCAAGTTTCATGTACTTTCTCTTCCTATAGCTTTCTTCCTCCTCTATCCAATTCTTCAGTCTTTTTCTCTTCATCTTCAGCCAATTCTCACCCATTCTCGTTCTCTGCAGCAATCTGCCTGCTCTGACTTTAACCCAAGTGAGCAATGAGCTGTAAAATCTCCTCTGCAAGCCCTGTTTTTCCAGGAATCTTTTCCCAGCTATTCTACTCTCTAGCATTCCAAGCAGTCTTCTTCCTGAAATCTATGCAAGATTTTGAAGTGCCTTTTGATAGTGGGGGTTGAAACCCAAAAATGTGCCTGAAGAGCGACAAATCTGCACAAAATGGGGTCAAAACACTGCAAACGTCATCCTTACATTTCCTTCCTCTCTTATCAATAATCCTATTGAAGATATCTACTACATTATACTACGCAATGGCTACAGACATTGCAAATTGGACAATTATAAACCCAGCACCCCTAAAAACTCTATTGAATATCATACCCTTACCTTTCTGAGTATTGTCTATGCTTGGGAGTTTTTTGGGGTTTTTTTTTCCGTGAAAGTGGTTGACTTTTCCTAGCCACAGATTAGGTAAGAGGTGACAATTCAATTTATACCAAGTTATAAATTCACTTCTCTTATTAAACTCACAGTGACAGCATTAAATTCTCAAAAAGATTATCCAGTTAAGGTTTTCTTAATAGTGGAATTTTTTTGGGTAGAAAATGAAATGAAATTAAATGAAAAATAATTGCTGCCCTATTCATACTCACATGGTAAGTCGCAACAAAAATGCCAAAAAGGAAAAAAATTGGAACATTTGTAATGCATCTTTATATTAAATAGGAGTCTCTATATTGACATGAGTCAGAGTCAAGGTGCTTTTGAAAAAACCTAGGATGTAGCAAATGTTTCTCCCAATATGTCAATGTCTGTGCTGTGTAGCATGACATGCCATGTGACCAGGATATTCCAACTCTATTGTGCAGATAGTGAAAGTCCCAGTCCTTATCCCTGCCTGTTTGCTCCAGGGAAAGCAGACTTCCAGTAAGCACTTGGCGGTACCTGACACACAGCAAGTTATGAGCACCCCGCATTTACTTTGTGAAACATTTAACAGACACCACCTTTCACCCTAGAGGTAAATTAACTGGTAAGAGTAAGAGAAGAAGAAAGTGAGTGTAAATCAAGGCTAAAATAATCTCAGTTATGTTTTGCAAGTTTTTTGAATTAAAAAAAAAATCCCCGACAAACAAACAAAAACAACTACCAAAAAAACCCAAACCAAAACCAACAAACCACCCATAAAAAAAAAATCCCCAAACAAACCCACAGCAACTATAAATATATGTGATAGTAGTGTGTGTGAAATAGGACATTCACAAACTGAGGCAGGGCTGCTCTTGCCTTTCACTGTAAACTCAAAGCGGCTCACTTAATTTCCTAGAAAATTTCTTCACTTATGTGAATATTTCCAAACACAAATGTACTCATTTTCCAGGGAAAGTTAAAGGATGTGTAATAAAACCCACACTAATTTCTGAAAGGAAACTGGCTTGTTTATAGACTGAAAATATGCCTTGCATTAGGGAAGTGTGATCATTCTCAAGTTTGTGACTTCCACAAAGCAAAAACTCCAAACTCCCAAATCCTGTTTGTGAAGTGGAAAGAACAGGACTTTCCATACTGGATCAAACCAGAGTCCTGGGTAGTTCAATATCCTGTTTGTCACTATCCAAGAGAGCAGCCTCAGAAGAAAGCAGGAGAACTCCCCCAGGGAGCATGTTTCACACAATCTATCCACCCTCAGTTAATTTCTAAGGGTAATTCTAACTTCTAAAGTTGGAAATTGAAAACAAGCTCTTAAATTAAGAGCTTTAGTATAAGATTCAGAATTTTTAGTATATTTGCAAGACTTTTACTGAAGGTATTTTTTCATACTACTGCTACGATAAGGTCGTAAGTCACCCTTGCTTAATTTGTTAGTAGTGAAGTGTGTGAAGACACATACATTATTTTAAGATTTGTAAGAAAAAGTTGCCACAAATTACTCTAATCATCTCAATATCTGCAACCAATTAAAGCACTTCACTCATTTCTATTGATGGCTCTGAAATATTCAGAGAGGGGGAAAAAAAAAAAAGGACAAAAATCTAAAAAAGGGCAGAAAAATGTTACCTGGTCAGCAGTTAAGCAATTAAAACAACCTCCATGGTGTGGGGGTGCAGCTTTGTGATGCACAAATGTGTGGGGCTGGGGGGCTGTGCCACAGGGCAGGCACCAAGTGCTGCTTGGCAGGACAGGGAGATGGTTTGTCACTGCCACAGCGACTGAGATCTGAAAAACATCTGTGACCGGCAGTGAAGCATTAAGAGCCACAGCCTACCTGCAAGTGGCCTGAAGCTAATGTGAAATGGCAGCTGAGAGCAGCTCCATACAACTTTCTCAGCCTCCCTAAGTAATTGGTAACCTCTGAACCCCGCTCACATGAGTAGCTGGGGGGAGCTGCTCCCAGATAGGCAGAGAGGTCAAGCCAAAGCCTGATTGTCTGGACCTTCAAACATGTGACCTGCTTCCTCAAAACTTTTTTTCTCACACCTCAAGATCATGCCACTGGCCTCCAGAACTGCACTTTGGTCGGGGCTCGGAGTGCTTTGTTTACTTTATGTATTGAGCCCAATCAAATGTCCTTGAACTGTACAGTATCAACTTTTCCCAGGTCCTTTTAATTTGGGCAAAGAGAAACTAGCCTGTCTTAGCAAACTTCTACTTTACTTAGTGCTGATCTTGGACTTTTGCAAAACTGACAGTATCACTAATCTAATCCTGATGTCTGCAATGAGGTTTAACACTTGAAGCATCCAAGTGAAGTTTAACCGGAGCTATTTGCTGAGCTTTTAGGTCCAACATTTTTCTGGGGCATATCCAGCTTTTAAATTGAATATGACAGAATGTCCTGATTAGCCCAGTGTTGTGAAAAGTGGAATCAAAGCCTTATTTCAGGCTGCTACCAGGTACTACAGCATTCCTAATCACACATAGCATTTGACCATGCATGCTCTAAAATTTTGCCAGGCCTTTTGAGATGCCAAACCAAGTCTTTGAGTTTTAAAAAGAAAAGTGAAAGAATGGATGTCAATAGCTGTTTATTTTTTTTATGAGACTTAAATAATTTTGTTTGGACAAAAATCCAAATACTCTCTAGTTGCAGAACATTTTGGTTATTTCTTTTATGTTTCCACTACCAGCATTTTCTGGAAATACACCTCACTGTCTGATCATGCTCCTGTTTTCCAGATAAGCCTTTGTTACTTGTTTTTCTCTGCTAGAAACTCTATTGTTGCCTAGCATCCCTGACTCTGGATCATAAATATCTCATTTCCCCTTAATAAATAAGACTGCAGCTTGGAGGCACTTTTTGCTATTTCCTTTCTACCTATTCATCTGCTCTACTATCAGTTTCTTTTACTGCATTTTGATTTCTGTTTTGGTGGAAATAATTTTCAAAGCAGGCCACTAATAAACTGGCAAAGGGCCTGCTCACAGTGGTATTAAGAATAACTATTCTGGCCTTCTCTGATATTGAATTTCACATAGCAATCACTGGCAAGCCCTAAAATTGTTGCAAGTTTTACCAGTGCGAAAGGACATCCCAGTACTCCAAAAATTTGGTACTCACTTAACCTAGTCAAATTCTTTTACAGTTTAGAAAGCCAGCTGCCTTGCAGTGACCGTCAATTTTATTGTACAAATCAATTTGTCTCCACTGACGGAAAATAATTGCAAAGCAAACAAATTATCCATGCTACATTGAACCCTATTCACTCTGGGGACGCTGAGCTTACAGCTTGAGAAGATTTTCCTCTGCCTGTCTCAGAAGTAGAGCTTGCTATTAAAAAAACCCCAACAAAACATTAAAAAATTGTACTGCTTTTACTCTTACTGCTGCCGGAAATTTCCAGTATATTAATTTTGCATTTGTCTAGGCATGAAGATGCCATTATGTGGAACTTTCCTGAGTATATTTAAACCCCAGTATATGATATGCCTTTATATACTAAATTTTCAGTACAAAGAGCACTGTTGTTGAAAGTGGAGGATTTGGAAGTGCTTGAAGGCTTAAAAAGTCACTTAGGATCTTATGTAAAAGCACAGTCCAGCAGCTCTCTATATAGGCCAATATCCACAGAGGGATTTAAATCCCTGAATAGACTGGAGGGTTGGAGTGCATTTGCTCGAATTTCACTCTTCAAAACCACCACCCTCTTTTCATCTGCCACTGGAAACATTTAAATTCTGTCAACATGTCTAATGGCCCACGAGTTCTGCTCCTGCCAACCACCCAAAGCCCCTGTCCTTGGGGTGAGGGTCTGGCAGTCCTGCTTGGAAGATGGAGAACATCAGCCTGGGCTCTACAGGTGTCATTTCTAAGCAAACACCTACCAGCAGCTAGGCTTCCCCAGCAAAGGTGGGCAGCCTCCTGAGCAGGTCCCAGCTGGACTGTCCTTACTTGAGCAATGCCATGTTCCTCATTTCTCCCCCTGGCATAACAGATATTTAAGTACCTCCATGAAAAGTAGATCAAACTAAACCCTTCCTCAGGAAGACTCTCAGACATGTTTCACCCACGCCTTCGCATCCCTATGAAGCCTCCCTGGGGACAGGGTAGTGTTCAATGAGCAGCTCCAGTCAGCTCCAGGGAGGGTTTGGATAAGGCCAACACCAAATCCCAGTAAAACTGAAAAAGAGGGACCTACCTGTGAGGAAAGGTCTGCTTGTAAGCCATAAGGAAAGGGAGGCTCTTCTTCCACCTGGGAAAACCATTGAGCTGCTGGAAGAAATATCTTGTGCCTTCATCAGTCCCTAAGGAGTTGGGAAAGTCCATGATTAAAACTTCCTTACCTGTGGCAATTCAGGTCATAGAATCTACAGATCATGAATGCCAGGTCATAGTCCATTGTCCAGCTTCAGACCATATAGCCTTTACAGGTCCTTGCCCTAAATTCAGTGAGTAGAGAGCTCAGTGCCAGGCTTGCAGAGCCATCAAATATCCAGTGGGTAAAAAAAATGTGGTGGGAAAACCTCCCATTTTCATATATATACACATACTTGTTTTTTCGACTTCCACCTGTTCAATTTCAGGTGCTGAAGGTAAATATTCCCCTAATTTGAAATACTTTCTCATTTTCTTTTCCAGAGGTGGAGCTTCTGTGGGGCTATTTATTTATAACCAACATTCATTGGTATGGCAGAACAAATCCCTCGGTACTTACATTGTGTTGTGATATCAGTAAATTTTGAAAGGACAATAGGGTCCTCTTACCTATTTTTAAATAAAAATGAGCTATATTATAAGCAGGACTTATATTTCCAATTATTCCAGTCTGTGCCAAGGATCACCCAGGCAGTAAGTTTTTGTCCTAATAAACCAGCCTTTGAGGCTGCATTTCATTTCAAAGGTAACTATTTCATTTCACTGCCTCAGCATTTCAAATAGAAGAGACGCAGCAGTTAAGTTACATTTTTTCCGAAAGATGACATTGAATGCAGTATTTGATGAAATATATCCCACATGGCTTCCCTTTTCAAAGGTGGTGTGTCTAAGAAATGGGTCCTGTCATTGTAAGTGAATATTATGGCCTGTTGTACTTTCTATTTTTCTTTATCATTTATTGGAAGATTTTAGCAAAATTTATCCACTTGTATTGATGTAAATTTGTCAGGGGTAGGTTGGAAGAGATCTTAAATTTTGTAAATTTTGGAAATAGGTACTCATTATTAGAAAAATGTGTAAATTTACCTCCACTGAGGAATCAGTTATGGTAAAACTCCCACTTCTTTTTGACTCCATAAAACCTACATGAAAGAGAAGCCTTGGGAAAGCTCTAAATGCACAAAACGAGGCATGGACTGGGTTAGAGCTTCCTCCTTCTTATGTGTCAAAGCCAACAAACCTTTAGACAAACAGCAGTGAGAAGCCAGACTTCCTCAGTTCCAGTGCTCATCAACCACCACAAGCTACTTACCAGACATGAAAGAAATAAAGAGGCCAAGAAGTCAGTGAAGGGAGTTACAAAATACTTGGTAGCATACAGCCTAAATTCTTTAATGACATTTTTAGTAAATGTTCCTTCTGCCAAATGTAGTTTGCTTCACCATCAGATCTGTCTCCATTAATAATGCATAACGCCACTTCAAAATTATTCTTGTAAAGAACTTTCTTAATAGCAGACATCAGTTTTGTTCATTGCTACAGAAGTCTGTAGAACTATATTTTTTGTGAATGTATGGAGTTCTTTATCTGAACATTTGCAATTTAAAGCACCACTAAGAAATATGAGAATTCCCGCCAGAAATCCATCCCGAGAGAGGCTAAAGTCAAATCACTGGAGACACATTTCCATGATCCTGACCTAGGAAGAACATTGCCCAATCTAGTCTGTGATGAGAAAATACTTGAAACAGGGACAAATTTCTCATTGACCTCCTCTTCCCCCACTAAGCTCACATTCTTCACCTCCACTTCATAACTTTTCATGGAACCAGAAGAACAACACGTATTTTCTCCATATGTTTCTGCTCAAACTCTAGTTCCATTTGTGGAGAGGTTAACTTTCTAAATAAGAAGGGGCAAAAGTATAAACTCCACATTTGTATAAGAAATAAGGGGCAAGAGTATAAGCATTCAGATGCATGCAGGAGGAGAAGGTCTGAAAAAAACCAGATATGTTTTCTAAACACACTTTTCATGAGACTTCCAGGAGATTCTTCAGCTCCTGAAATAAAGTGAAATATTTTTGCCTATATTGAAACGTGTCACTTTATTCTACTTCCTGATGAATTTGGGAAGTTCCAGAAATTAACACCTGGGAGGAAAAAACAATGTAGGAGGGGGAAAAAAAGCCAAAAAGATTTGTTTCCCCCATGCATTTACATCCCAGGAAAGGTTCATGAACAAACTTTACTATTACTGTAAATTAATTGTAAATATTATATATCAAAAAATGTAGATTAAATATCATAGAATAAATCTGGACTTCTGAGCACTTGAGAAGAATTTCTAAGCATCAGATATTTCTCTCTTTTTTCATCTCATTTATCTGCTAAATTCTAAAAACATTAATTATGTGGTTATCATAACATGATTAAGTAAAAGGAACCAAGATGAGCACTACACTCAATCACGTATAAAATAAACAAACCGCAACCAGGCAGATGGCACATTTGGGACCTGACTCTGCCCTGTGAAGTCATTTGCTGTTCTGAAACTGAAACAGCAATGTCTGCATGGTCTTTGTCATCAGTTTAGCACAAACATTTTACAACTACCTTTTCGCTCAAACAGGTACAAGCCTGTTTGTCATGGTCATGCTTCCCAGGCTCTGTACATAAATTTATGAAGCATGACTTTCAGATCTGCACTGATTTAACATTCAGGTAACTCCTTCACCTTTAATGTGTTTCCTCCCAGTTCCCACCTACTGCTCTGAGGGATAAGGAATCCCATTGCACTCATTTAATATTTCATTGATTGTACTTTAAATCTGCAGTATAGCCATGCACTGCTACTGGGAGGACAAAAGGAAACACTGTATTAAGATAATATTGATTCATTTAACCAGAATAAAATGAAGAAAAGGTCAAATTGGGGCAAAGCTAGTGCAAGGAAATACATCCCTGGCAGTTAACTGTTGTGATTCAGCTTCCGACAGCTGCAGATAGGGCATGGAAAGAGACTCTCCAATGTTCACTAAATGTGCCATTACTGTGGAGTCATCAGACTGCCTCGAGTTGGGTTTTGTCCCCTAGGCAATCATCACAATTAATTGGGCATGCAATTTATCATAGACTAATTAAGTGGCTTCTACTGCATTTATCACTGCTTGTAAAGTGAAGGAGCTCATTCTGACTTTTTATTTGTAACACTGGCAATGAAGTTTAAAGATCATGATTCATCACTTCTAGATGGATTTTAGATTCCCAGCAACTGAGCACCCTTGTGCCTAGGAGGGAGCAGCACTCCATCCCAGTGCTCTGGGGCAGATGTGTTTGCATTTGCAAGAGTATTCGGGTGGCATCTGCAGTAAAAGTCCTTGATACACATGGATTTGTTGCAGTTTGTGTGTACATATGTGCTCATGCAATTATTTCTACTTGCCACTTGACTTTTGGTCAATTGCAATCAAAATTTGAGAGATGGAGAAAGATCTCAAGAGAAAGAAATCCTACTCAGAAGGTGACTTTACAGTAAGTTTAGGCCTGCTTGGACATGGGGGACTTTGGGAACTCTACCTTGACTCACAAATCAATAGAACACCAGGCATCCTTGGTTCCTATGCTCACAGATTTATGTTTACTCACCACTGCTCCTCTGTGCTGTTACAACTTTCTGCTGCCACCAGGATATTTGCTTTGCTCATGCTGATCTGGGAGTAATTTTACATTTTACGTTTACATTTACTTAAAGAAGATAGCAATTTCAAAGGAAACCTCATTTGAACCAGACTTCAAATTTAGAGCTATGTCACTTTTAAAGACAGGGCAGATCAGGGTGTAGTCATGGTGGGGTATAGTTGCTTCTGGAAGGTGTTTTTTCACCACAAATCTTTTGAGCAGACTCTCTGCTGGCTTATTCCTACTGAAGTTGCTAGTTAAGCCAAGAGCATTCACATTTGGATGCCTTTTCTGGTGTAACACATCCAACAACTTTGAGCCAGGGTAGACATCCCAGTCTCACCACCACTGCCTAAGGAAATAAAAACTGAGCCAACATCTTGGCCCACCACTCCAAGGCCAATGTTGATGTAGATAGCCAGATACTTGAAAAGCCCCAGGAACGTGTGTACAATTTTTTTTAATATTCCAGAGTTTATCTGTGTGGAATTGTCTACAGAGAAATGAAATGCATAGTGATGAAGGGTGGAGGAATTTGAATCCAAATGACTACGATAAGAAATCTGTTCAGTGTTGTTTCTGTAATTGGCATATGAAGCCAATCTATTCTCCAGCAAGACAAGGCAGCTCAGCTACTTCATTCAATTATTAGGGCATCTTAGCCAATACTCCTGAGTCCACATAATGACTACTCCCATATGCTCCAAAGGGTTGGGTGGTCTCTTCTCTCAGTCTGCACACTGCAAGATTAGCTTTACACACAGAAAATCAAGATTACAAAAGCATTCCTCAACAAGGAGACATTTCCCATTTGGTCCTCAGCTCCTCATTGTATTTCCCACCTACTTAACCACAACATTTATTTTTATAAACCAAACTGTCAAGAGCATGCCTGCACCACCCTTTTGCATTTTTAGCAAGGATTAAATAGAAGAAAACTGTCTTGTGCTATGCCTGCTTCAAATCTCTGCATTTACGTCCCCATTCAAGTAGATTATCAGTCATGGTTAAGGGTGGAGGATGCATTTAATGGTGTAGCTATATGACACACTACTATGCTGAGTGGTGATAAGTGATAAGACACCAGAAATTGTCTAGCAAAGCTGCATTGAGTTCTTCAAAGTTTTTGTTCCCCCTCACTTTTGACATGCCACAAGTTCCTCAATTTTGTAGCAGCAGAAGAGCTGAATGGATATTAGCAGCAGCAGAAGGAAAGCAGAAGAGTCCTTGACCTTTATTCAAGATGTGTCTTTAAAGAAATATAAGACATAAAGTTATCACACTGTCTAGTGTAGCCTGAAAGCTTTCTCACAGTCTAGGAGCCAAGATGCCGTATCTGCTTCATGTCCACCTTTTGCCAAAATCCAATAGCCCATTCCTACTCAAGAAAGCATTCAAACTGATATTCAGTGAGGGGCAAATGGCCAGTTCCCACCAGAGAGATTTCTGCATCACAGTTTCTGAAAGCTGTCCCTAGTCTGAGTAGTGGGGCTTAGCTTTATTTAGGTAGTAAATGAAAACATCATCTTAATAAAGCTAAGAACATTAAAATATCTGCAAACTATGAAAATCACTCCCTCAGGGTACAATTGGAGCAAAGTACTTGACAAGAGTTTAACATGAAAATTGGCATTAAATAACTCATGAAGACATCCACTGCTGTATATCTTTGAGGGATTATTTTAAAGGAAACACTGTTTTTTATTCATCAGAACTGCATGCCTCTACATAAGATCACAAGATTTCCACCAGTATCCTTTACTGCATTTCTTCCCATAATGGAGAATTTCTGAGAAATTCCTGAGCAGCCAGGTCTTTCAGAGGAATGAGTGTACTGTATTATGCTGCTGTTTCCCATCAATGAAGTGGGCAGAGTCTGAATAAGAGGAGGGTGGAGGGAGAAGAAGCAGGGAAAGCACTGCCAAGAAGTGTGGACCTGCCTGGTAGAATGTGTGGGTGGTGTTACTGGACAGCAACCTTTAAGGAAGGCTCCCCTCTTACTTTAACAATATACAAGCAGTAGTAAGATACACTTGAAATTGGACTCCTGGATTATGTAGAAAATTATGTAGGTTTTCATGATTGTGCACACAAACTTAAAGCCTAAGATCTTCTACAAAGCAGATATTTCAGGTCAGATTATTGTCCCTGTATCTAACAGGTGCACTTATCTATCTGATTTTTCAGTCTACAGTGACCATATTTGTGTGAAGAAAGCAAAACATCTTCAGGAATCTGTCAAAGAATAGCTGCAAAAACAGCGACAACTGTATCTTTGCTAAAAGAAAACTTGATTGTACAAACATAAGTAATGCAATGGAAATATTGTTCTTTATGGCTCCTTCCCTGTGTCTTCTGAACATTTCCACCTGTCAAATGCTTTTCCAAATGGTTATTTAGGGTCTTCACGAGACACTTGAAAACATGCTTCCTGATTTGTAAAATCTTCTGGATTCAGACTAAGTGCCAGTCAAAAAATATCGTTGTAAGTCACAGACACGTAGGTCCATTCTCTTCTTTTTTTGATTAAACATAAATCAGATGGAGCTCTGCTGTCTTACCAGTGCATGCAAGCTTCATACTAGCAATAGGGTTTTGGTAGAAGTTTTATAGATAAACATATATTTCTATATGATAAAGTAATGTAAAAAGGACTTGAAATGGTCCTTGGTAGAATTTTAGTATCCTTTAAAGGATGCGATCCTCAAAATTCACCTTGGTATGTTTAAAGACTAGAGATTTATTAATTCTCTCAGTAAATTTCTCTATTTAGCTAAACACAGGTTTCTGTGTGTGCCCCTATGTTGGAAACTTGGGACCTGGCTAGAGCTGGTATGAAAATATTTACGTCTAAGATAATGCATCATTACCTATATCAACTACAAATTGAGCTTAGAGCTAAAATCTTGATTGTGTATACTTACATTAAAGTCTAGTGAGTTGATGTCCTTCACAGGCCTCTTCACATGTCCAGTCTGATATATGTATTTAACACACTTTAATAGTGGTGAACAGCTCTTGAAAATAGGGAGAATAACTATGGCATAATGTTCTGGTTTTTAAATTTTTATAGATTATTTTAACTTCAGAAATGGAAGTGTTCAAGGCCAGGTTGGATAGGGCTTTGGAGGAACCTGTTCTAGTGGAAGATGTCTCTGCCCATGGCAGGGGGGTTGGAACAAGATGATCTTTAAGGTCCTGTCCAACCCAAACCATTCTAGGATTCTCTGATACTATGATTTATTTTTAAAAAATCAACTTAAGAAATATCAAGTAGCTTACCCAGAATGGCCTAATCACTAGAAAATAGCCCAGTTAGAGGGAATACATGGCTCCAAAGCACTTTTTATGCAGGGAAGAGCTGAGGATGTATTGTATACTTTAAACAGAGGGCTGTTGAAGGCTCTGCCTTCTGTAGCTGGGTTTTAAATGCAAGTTGACACAACTACTGCAGTCTTTCGGATGAGCAACATGAGTGCTGACTGGACCAAGCCTTTCAGGGGAGGTAGTCAGAGGAAAATCCAATTTGTGAATCCCAGCAGAGAATGAAATAGGAGCTGTACCCCCGAGCATGCCATGACTGATGCTTTTGAGCAAGCCGACAAGTAGATGTTTAAGTGAGTATTATTAACATCAGAAGAAAAGTATCCTGCATACTTTTGGTGCACAAATTGGAGTAGCTGAACAAGGGCTCTGAGATTTTAAAATTTGGACTTGTCCAATTCTTTTGCCTAAAATGAAATGGCCTTCTGGTGAGAAATGCGTTTTCATGGGTCTTCTACAAAAATGGGACAAATGTTTTGTTAGTGATTTCAACTGACTGCAGTGATCTATTTCCTAGAGATAGATGGGTCTGCATTCAGTTTTTTAAGTAAGTTTCTCTATTCTCCATTCATTTCTTAACATTTGTGAAAAAATAAAAATTTTGTAAAAAAAACTTCTCATTTCCTGGTTACCTACTGGAGGGCAGAAGAGTTGCCTTGAGCACTGCATTAGTCATAAAACAATGTTGTTTTAGCTGCCATGTCTCTCCTTTGTTTGCTTCCTGGTAGCCCTAACCACTAAGCTTTAACTTGCTCAGATCTTGCCTTTTATTTCATTAGTAATTCTGTTACTGAAGGCTTGCACCTTGTGAACTGCTTAAGTCTGGTATTTCACATTAATAAAAACAGAAGAACTAACTAAATCACTTACATTAATGTACTAGTGATAATTTTTGGCAGAAAACTTACATATTCACATTTTGGCAATATCAATGTTTCATTCAATTTAGCTGATAAAAAATTAATGAAGAGAAATACCTTAGGTTTTGTGACTCATCTGCTTTTGAAGATGAATTTTGAATATGTTATTTGATTTGAAACAAGGCATATTTACTAAGTCTTCAGAAATAATAACCAAATTAAATAAAGACAATATTACTTTTTTATTCCTAATGGCTTGAATATCTTTCTGATTGCAATACAAAATAATAAGTTGTATATGATGTAACTTATAATCTATTATTGTTTATATGTGCATTCTATAAAAATATGTCTCCATGTATGGGCACGTGCATGGGTGTGTGTATATGAATGCACGAATGTGTGTGTATAAATTAAGAGATGTTCCAAATGGATGTTCTAATTTTTGGAGTCCTGGTTTGTGACATTTTAAATTTAATAACTATAAAAACCCTTTTCCAATTTAGATTTCATTTAGAGGATTTTCTGTGTGAGTGAGAAAAAGAGTAAACCATATTGTGGGTTAATAAAGGCTCATGGCATTTCTTAAAGACCCAGGAGAACTTGCATCGTGGGCACAGGGATGCAGAGACACGCGGGGACCTGCCTCAGTGCTACCTCAGCCCTGGTACAGGACATGGTGACAACCCAGAGCTGGCAAGAGGCTATTGTATTTGTTCAGTTGACACAGACACAACCAATGGCTTTATTCTACGTCCCAAAAAGAGCTTGTGATCTACCAGCTCAATTTAAACATCTTTGCTTGGGGAAAGTGGCTTTGTTCAGTAGCTGGAAATGTGAACCAAATGCAGCTACATCACACAAGCTTTGTCTGCCTAAAGTTTCTAATGTCCATAAAAAATCTCCTCTAAAGGCAAGGGCTCCCTGGCCATGCCTTGTGCCACCTGTCTGGGGACAATTAGTTGCCAGCCTCAGGGAACACAGCACAGAGGTGGCCGTTGGTCTGATCCAGACCAGAATTTCCTGCATTCCTCCCTACTGCTCTGACTGTCTCAGCCAAGGGTACAATTTGCAGTTAGTCCAGCAAGAATTTACCTGTGAATACAGTCATATCATCTCAGAAGTGCATTTTGTCTTCTTGCCCCAGGGAAATAGTTATTGGGCTAGTTTTTTCTCTTCCCTTGGGTGGCAGCTGTGCCAGCAAAAGTCCTCAGCACCCTCCTGCCCTCAAAAGACCACCATGTCCCTGGTCTGCTGATGACCTGTCCAGACTTCTTATGGTCAAAATAAGCCAGCCTGGATAACAAGTCTGTGCCAACTTGGTTCTTGTAAGAAAGGCTGATGAGAAGGGATGATAAAACCATAATACAACTATTCATGTCTGATAATCCTCATTAGATGGATTTACTTCATAAAGTTATATCATCACCTCCCTGCAAAACAATCTCTTAGCTTTTCAGCAGCCTTTGCTGATAGGACTGCCAGCAACTCCTTTGGAGATATCTCACACCTGCTTATGAAATAAGCAAAAAAATTTTGTCCTCTTCATTACAATATCTTTTTATTGAAGGCCCTGATGCTCAGGGAAATTCCAAAGCCACTTATTGTTGTAGGCAAAACAACTGACAGACTTGACTTGGTGAAGATTTTATTGTGGGATTACAAGAGTG
>QWTY01024718.1:0-12421 GCA_008033365.1 Pseudorectes ferrugineus | reverse complement strand
TAGTTTCTGTGGCTTTTCCCTTCAGCCACAGAACATTCAAATATCTGGTCAGTCCAAAGTAAAAAAAGTCAGGTGCCTGTGTCGTCTTCTCAGTTGTGCTTGAAATCCACTTTCTTTTTGGCTACAGCTGGTTTTGAATTTCTTGTGTTGGCTTAGCGAAGACTTTCCATGAAGCCTGGATGGGAGAGCTGAAGAAAATATGGTTCAAGGCGCAACTTATTTGACGCATAGAGGAAAGGCTCAGATAATTGTCACACACCCAGAGAAGTTTCACTAGCTTCTTAATATGTGCTATTATGATTTTCAGTAAGAACACCTTTTTGGTGGTGAACTCTTTGCTCTCGAATTATTAAAAATGTTTTTTTAAGACGAAAATCTTCCCGCCTTCCACTTAAGAATGACTTTTCTGTTTTTACCCTTATATATGAAAATTGAAAAACTGAATAAAATAAAACAAATACAATTGTGTATTTTGCAACAAAATATTTAATTTCGTCAAAACCCAGGCAGTGGGGACCAGCATCTAACTGAGAATTAAAAGGCAGTTGAACATACAGGTTCTCAATTCTGCTTCTGACTTTATGCCTAGGCCTTCAATTCTTTTTTCTGTCTTTACCCATCTGTACAAAAAGGGAAAATGCCTATCCTAAATAGGAAGCACTCTTGAAAATCAACAGAGAAGTGCTACAAAAATCCATCTCTCTAAAAGGAAAGGTGGTTACATTACTGTACTCTAGCTCCACAACAGGAACCTATTGGGCTCATCTACTCACCTTCTAGTGGTAGATGAACACCAGTAAAGAAAGTAACTAGTCTGGTGATGAGTTAAAAAAAATATTAGTCTTTAGAATCTGTTCAAAGTATGAATTTATTTCTGCTAGACAGAAAGCATGCTGAGATTTCCTTAGGGTTACAGGACATTTAAAGGCTGCAATTTCTGCCTAATATTGGTTTTAATGAGGAAATTGGATTTGCTCATTTCATGTGTATATACTTCAGTTCTTCTCCAGCTTTGTTCTCTAACAGATAGGTTTGCAACAACTCTGCCAGAAATGTAAAGGGTAAGTTTTCTTTTAAGCAGCTGAGGCTCTAAGCAACTGATGTTGAGGCAGCAAATATAGAATACACTTTTGTTATATTTTGGTGGATATACTGACCAGGGTCTTCTTTCAAGAGCACTTCGGAAAGTAATTTCTTTTAGGGAATGAATCTCAGGTACAGTAAGTCTGGCATTTTGTGTGCAACAAGGACAAAATAGAGATTCCACTGCCTGTATACACCTCATCTTATTTTGTCTCCTTTTAGCTATTCTGGGAACAAGCAGCTGAAGGCAGGCTGACTGGTTTGAAGTTTAATGTTTTTAATGAGGAAAAAGTGACTCTGTAGAGGTGAAAAACTAGAGAACCCCAACAGATTGTTCTCTTCAAATCTTGGATTATGTTCCTAGCTCACATGATGCCTATTTTTTTTCCTCCTGCCACCCTGCTAACATCACCTGATCCTAAAAAGCATAGTTATACTGTTGTGTAAATCACAGATGCAAATCATTCTCCAGTTATTTCTTGTCATACCTAGCAATCTTGTTAATGCTAGATGCTGAACAGAATCCATTTTACTCTTTAACAAATGTTATGGATCTGCAAGGGAAAAAAATGGGACTCAAGTTTTGTCAGAAGTCTGCTGAGACTTATACAAAATATAAGGATGGGCTTTGTAGAATGAGACTTTACCTCTCTTCTGGGCCAGTTTTGTGAGCTGGCTACAGTTGTACTTTTGTTCCCTTCTTCACAATCAAAGGCAAAACTGATTGTTGCCACTTGGTAAGAAATTTGAGGAAAATATCATGATTATAGTGATCAGTAAGGAAGGGAAGGTCAATAGGGGGTGGTGGGAGCCCAGAATAGAATCAGCCATTCTTATGGTTCTTTTGCTCACTGCAGATAAAACTCTGGCTATACCTTAGGTCATCTAAGTTGGAGCATGATGGAAAATAGCTCTCCCCAGTTACTGATTTGGGGTGGAGGCAGTGGTGTCTCAAATGGACAGAGAGATCAGCCAGAAGCCTCATGGCCTTGTCATTCTCCTTTCCAGTGTTGCATAATGGTCCCCTGCACTTGAGTTGTACCAAAAGAGTCATAGAAGATCAGAAATGTCAGTTGTACCAAAAGAGTCATAGAAGATCAGAAATGTATGAATCCAGGAAAGCTGAGAAGAGGGAAGGTATAAAATTCTATTAAGACACAACTCCTCAGACTCCCAGAAAAATTCTAATGTCATTAAGTTTCTACAACTGATATCCCAGCTTCTTGTACCTTGTGGAATTTGCTTCTCAGTTTTCTGGAGAGGAAGTCCTGTCCAAGGCTTCATGCTCTAAGTTCTTTTTGGTGCAAAAAATGCCAACAAGGAGGATCTTTACACATGAACAAATAAGAATACATATAAATCAGTCAGTGGTAATGCACATCTTCATTTGACAATAATTGTTCTGATTTTGACATGTAAACTTTGTGTATTTGGGGTTTTTCCTGTCCCGAGTTGGAGCAAATTGCTGATTTTAAAAAGAATTACACATAAACCCCAGATTTGGGTCAAGCCAATCTGTTTTGACTTGAACTCTCTTAAAAGATAAATGGAAATATCTAATGCAAAATCACTCTGTCTAAATTTCTAAACTGTTGAGATACTTGTGTGGTTAAACCATGACAATTTCCTGAATGTGAGCTGGAAATTTTATTTACAGTAGGAACATTTCAATGAGAGAGCATTTTCAAACCTTTATTTTTGATTGAGATATTTCTGGTTGATTAAATTCTCAGTGTCATGTAATTTTTGAATGAAAGGATGTCTCTGTCCTTTTAGATTAGTGGTATTTACAAAATTGTGAGATGGCTAAGTATTGTAACGCTTCTGGGTCACATCTAGGTGTTGATGGAAACAGCTCTACTGTGCAGCAAGAAATGTTTTTCATCACCTCTAAAATGACTTTGTCTGTCTCAGAAGTATTGACTTCCAGTCTAATCACTTTAGAATGGTCTTCAACTGCACTTGAATTATCTGCACATTTTGCAATTGCTTAGTCTCTTCCTATTTCTCACAGAGCTTTTATTGTAATTATTTCTCTTGTTTTTATGGTTTTGAAACACTTGATCTTCTGTAACTTGCACTAATGTTCTCTTTCAGTCTAAAACACAGGAATCTTGAACCTCCAAATGGTACTTGTCCTCTGTTTACAGTTGCTTTAGTATGTGTATAGTGCCTCTTCCAGTATGGGCACTGTCACAAATACCCTTCCTGACAGCTCCAGGCGTGCACATTTGACAGCTGAAATCATGCTCTGATCAACACTGATCTCTCCAGCCTATTAGGCAAGTGTGCTAGATTCTAGTTTTAATTTTTAAATCCTTTCCTGACACTGAGATCTAGGTCAGTGATGTCAAACTTCATTTGGTGACTTAAGTAGGCACCAGTGGCCATGAGCTACAGTACTGCTGAAAATTAGACTTAGCACCCCAAACTAAAGTGTTCAGTGCATCTGTCATACTATGAGACAATTGCTGCTGTTTTCTTCTGTAATTACTGTATGTAATTAAATATGACATCAAAGCTGGCTTGATCTCTAGCTGTTCAATTTTAATCATGAGGAGGCTCAATAATGGTACCTTTCTTTTGGGCCCCTACTGCAAGTGGAAATAACCTCCTGAAAGCTCAAAGGACAAAATATTTTACTCCCAGGTTCCCCAACAAGTGAGGGTCTACACTGTGGTGCTGTACAGGAACTCCTTGCTTTAGAACACCTTTACCATAACTTTAATTAAAAGTACATATGAATTAGAGATGCTTCCAATTCCAGTTAGAGGTTGGAATATGTGAGTGAGTAGTCCTGGTTTATATCCCCCTTGTTTCTTCCCTTAATACTTGGGTCTGGAATATCTGTGGTACAATGTGCCAATTTTTCTACTTTTTCCTAAACACATGAATGTTCAGTCCAAGATTGTCTGCTACATGTCTGGTGCTTCTTCCAACACATTTCCTTTGGGGGTTTTTATGCTTCTGAACCTAAATCAGCCTGGGCTCCTGGGATTTCATATCTCACTATGAATTCTTACCTGAGTACTTTGCCCTCCTATTGCCTGCTCCTGCCAATTCACACCTTAAACTTCAGCCTTCTTCATGTGTACACCCATAATCCTTTACCGTAAAATATACTTTGGGTTGTAAAGATGAATGCTTATTTGAATGCCAAAATGTTAACTTTGAATTCTTTGTATTAAACATTTAAAGTCTGACATTGGCTCTGTCCAGCTATGCAGGCTTTGTAGCTGCTACTTCTGTTCAGATCAACTGTTTTCTTTTCAATCTTCTTTTCTTCCATGTTGAAATGTGTTGCAGCTGTTCTGTTTCATTGAAGTGTGTCACATACCTAGGGCAGGTTCAAACCTGAGGGACTGTGAAGTGTAAAGTCTCGTATTATCAGTCTCCTTAGGCAATTGGTAGCTGCAGTGTGTTTTGTCTGTGGCTGGTTGGCAGTTCTTTCCATCTGACACCAGTTCTCAAAGGCTTTATGCTAGGAATAGCAGAAGAGAGAATTATTTTCTATTTATAACATCTGAAGAGGGGGAAAAACATTTACATCTGTGAGGGTTTTAGAAATTTCTCGTGCATTGTAGGTGTAGTTCAACTGATAATGCTGCCTATATGACTTTCTTCCAGACTGGACTTTTTTTTCCTCGAAGTGAGAGAGTAGCTATTACAGAGGAGTGAATTTGTAACATTACCTAAGTAATTTTTCAAAGAACAGAATATTAATGGGACATCAGAAGATCCCTGTTTAGGTGGGGAGGGAAAAGGGAAGCAAATTCTGAGAAATTTCAGTTTTCTGCTCCAAATGTCATTGAAACTCCACATTACAATTCAGCACACACCATTCACACCTAAAAGCCTGTGTTCTGAGGCTCTACAGTTTTCATCAAATGCCCAGACAACATCATAACCCTCTGCAAGCTTGCACTGAATAGGCTGGCAATGGTCCAAATGCTGGCAGAAGCACTTGCACAAACACAAAATGTTAGCTTTTTCTTCTCTTTATTTTCTGCCAGACACAATTCAGCAGCATTCCAGATGACATGCCTTCTGTTAAGTAAGGGGAAGGGAGTGATGAATGCCTTCAGAAGGGAAATCGTGATGCAGTGGCACCGGTTAAGCGTGGTCTTGCTCTCTGGTTAGTTCCAGCCTCAGCTGGTTCTGCTTAGCTGCCTGATTTGAATGATCGATGATGATCAAGCCCATCCTGTTTGCTCACAGCCTCAAGGCCTTTTAAGATGAACCCAAAATGACTCCAGTGATCTGAGGAGGTAAAGGGGGGGAAACCAAGTTAATGCTGGGAAAAGGGCAGAGTAAAGGGGGAAAACCACTATTACCACAGCTAAATATGTGCTGTCTCTTCATGCTGCATCAAATTGCACCGTAACGTGTTTTCTGTTAAAACTTTTTAGTAGTATGGGGTTTTATTTGCCTTTGTCATCTAGGTCCCCTCTGTAATTTGAAAATGAGCTGTGATGTTGACATAGCTGTGGGGACTTTTTTGGTTTTCTGTGTGGCCATAGGGTACATCAGTGTAAGGAAGAAAGAAAACCAGCTCCTATTCAATTTTCTTCTAGAAGCAGCTGAGGAAAGACTTATTTATCTCCAGTAAAGTTGTTGATGGATGTCCAAAGTATTTAAGTCTTATTTTTAAAAGCATAGAAAGAAAAGGTTTGTTTC
Organism: Pseudorectes ferrugineus; assembly: GCA_008033365.1. Taxonomy (NCBI): domain Eukaryota; kingdom Metazoa; phylum Chordata; class Aves; order Passeriformes; genus Pseudorectes; species Pseudorectes ferrugineus. The sequence goes on along the minus strand of QWTY01024718.1, from coordinate 6,661 downwards.
TGAATAATACCTATTAGAGAGGGTTTTCATGCCACTTCCCCTTCTGTTCTCTGTCCAGCAGGTATGAGAGAGGCTGAAGAGCAGTAGTGTCCTGGGAGCTGTTGACTGTCCTCTGAAGATGACAGTAGACACCACTTAGAGTGATCTTGCATTTCATCAAGGGATGTGTGAAATTTCACCACAGGCAAAAAGGAAAAGTTACAGAAATATACTTTAGTCTGCCTATTTTTCTCATTCCCTGTAGACAGATACTGTAGACCCCTGAAGAAAAGGGCATTGTAATACCAACGTAGAGGGACTAAGAGCAAATGGTCAATCACACCCTAAGAAAAATAATTTATTTAAAACATACCATATAAACCAATCTTACTGCATTTGCCTGTAGGAAAGGTCACTGCAGGTGACACATAAGGTCTGTCTGAATTGAAAGGCCTTGGTCTTAGACCATGCATGAATTTTGTGTGTGTGTGCTACTTAAAAGCTAGGAGCCATCCACGGGCAGTGTCCTTCCTGCTGTTTCCAGCCCAGCCTTTGCCCCTGATGCTAAGCAGTGTTCCTGGCAAGCACAGGCACTTGGGCCATTGCTGCTGTGGAAATAAAGGGTAGAAATTAGGTATTACACACCAAACAAACTGAGGTGGCTGGGGAAAGGTATAAGAAGGGTCACAGGAATAGTGAATGAGGATTGATTGCTCAGTGTCTCTCAACAGGGCAACACATGTAACTTACTGGTGGCAGATCAAACCAAATATGAGGCACATCCTCACACAGCACACACTTAGCGTGCTCCAGGAGCTGCCACGATTTGCATGGTCACAGAAGTGATTGGATCAGTTCGAGAAGGAAAGTCTGTTCAGGGATTTTAAATGCAGAAGTTCTGGGCAGCCCATAAGGTCTCTGCTGAACAGAGGAAGAGTGGTACTGCAGAAGCATCCCTACTTGGCAGTTCAGTTCCTAAGGCTCTGATGTTTCTACAGCTGGGCAGAAGACACTGGGTTGGGCAGACCTTGAGTCCACATGCTCTTCTCATAAAACCCTGTACAAGACAGAAGGAAGATACAGAAGGTGGGGTATTTGGGGTGTGTTTTTCTTTGGAGGAGAGGAAACAGCAGAGACAACTGCCTTCTGCGGTCAAAGTCTGTGCTGTTAATTGCTAATTGATTTTTATTTTTTATGATTTAAGCAATAGATCTGGGCTAGCCTTATTACTTTTATTTTATGTAATAGGTATTTTTTTTTTTTACTTCCTTTAAATGGTGATAATCTGGTTTAAGGAAAACATTCTTTTTTTTTTTTGCGAGTGTTTGACTGTTCTATGTGTGTTTAAATACGTATGTATGTATATTTACACTAACTTGAAAAAATCAGTTGGTTTTAACTCCCGTGCCGTAGTGGTAGCAGCATCAGGTACATGTGTTTGCGAGAGCTTCTTTTCCATAAAGTGTGCTGTTTACATAAGCTGAAGGGTGGCAAGTTAAAACTTTGACAACTTGATCCTTATTTTTTCCTCAGAGAAGTTATTCTGAAAATGCTGGGAATAACAAATACGCACCATTCAGGCTTTGTACGAGCTACTTGTGTTTGCAAAAACAAGGCAAGTATCCTAAGTGTAGCTACCTTATGAAAGCAGATTAATTATGTTTTCAAAGGAAGCAGGGATGAAGAATGCTGCAGCTAATGTAGGAATCAACCTGATAGATGGTTTAGGATAAGCTTTCTGCTTTTCTGTGGTTCCACAGTGAATCTGGTGATCTACATGCTAAGTTCAGGGTGTACAAATATACGTGGAAAAGACATGGGTAATTAAGTCCATTCTTCTATTGCAGGCAACAGCAATTAGATCATGAAAGTATTAAAACCACATTTCCTCTGGCTTCACACTATCCAGCAAAACTGATTTATGCTCTGAGTGGCCAAGTTGCATTTGTTGCCTGATAGAAAATTTTTAGCAAGTGAACAAGGTCTTCATCGTTATTCAATAATAAGATCCCAATTCACTAGGGAAAAAAACAAAGCACAACAGACAAGGAAAAGAGGTAAGGTGTGTTAATATGGTGACTGCAGATACTGAGATCAACAGTTCAGACTTTTCCTCTGAATAAGAGCAGAAGCTGCTTTCAAAGGACGCTTGAGTAAAGGGAGTCTTCACTTTGGATACTGCAACTCGTATTTGAATGGCATATGTGGACTTAAGTGCCTAGCTTTGAATATTCACGTTTGAAGATTGTACTTTTTTTGTTCCCAAGCTCATTGTACTAAGAGTTAACAATAAGATCTTAGCAATTTTTTTTTGTTTGCATTAGACCTTGAATGGAAAAGCTTAAAAGACTGGGGTGGGAGAGAGAATGTATTCTGTAGTTGTGTGTTTCATCTGTATCATCACTATGTGAAAAAAGAGAAAAATGTGAGAAGCAGCAAGAATAGATCATCATAACAACAGCAACAATGTTCTTTATCATTTTGTACTTGTCACTCTTTGAATGATTAGATACTTGGCCAATATATAATTGGTGGTATGTTTCAAAACTGAGTGAATGGATCCAATGTTTTTACATGTAAGCAAAAATTGTTAAAGATATTCCATAAGTTTTTTGGAGTTTTGAGGAATTATCCAAACAGTATTGGATTTTTTTTTTATTCCACATTTCTTTTGGTGTCAGGATTTTTTACTAACCTTTACTACCTCTCTGTGACACTCCTGTAATTGGTTTATGCTTCTTTTGCAGTTTACTGGCTAGTTTGGGGATATGAAGAGGTTAACAAGTAAGATATTCTCTCCCCATTTTCCTTTCTACTTCCTTTCTTCATTCCTGTTTCATACTGCTAAGAGGAGTGCTAATATTAAAAATAGATGAGATGTTGTTTTACAATTGGTAATTCAGCTCTCCTTGTTACTAGTTGAATATTAATCTCTTTGATAATGCTGCTTGTTCTTTTTGTAACAAATCTTCACCAGTGCTGGATGCTCTGTCAGGCAGAGCCAGGGGCTTTGACTCTGTGCCTGCTTCACTGTACCATGTCTGCCTCCTGCAGATAGTCCAGACCCGTGTCCTAGAATAGCCTGTGTTCTCCCGAGAATGGTCTTGTCAGATGCAAGCCCATTTAAGTTAGTGTCCTCTCTCTGATAAGGGTCAGAAATGTCTAACAGAAGGTACGGCAGCAGGTCTGGCATTTAGCAGTATTTTCCTAGAATTCTCTCCCAGACAGAGGAATTAGGGACATGGGGGCATCCTGAACCAAGAAGAGGTGATTTGTGTTACCAGCCCTCAGCAGCATTTTCTTCCGTAATTGTGTCCAGGCTTTTTCTGACCAGTGGAAATGTATCCATAATGTTCTGTGGCAAGGAACATAACTTCGTGTTATTTCAAGAAACACCTTGGGTTTGATACTTCTATCTCTGAGTGTCTCTTGATGCTGTGCCCCTACCTGCTCCATAGTTCTTTATTTGGGGGCTGATAATTTTGGTTTTATGCTTGGTATCCACAGCTGTATGTATCTTTAGTGTACTTGCCCTTAGTTACCTCTTTCCTAACTCTGCCTTCACTTCAATCTGTTCTGTGTGAACAATGAGATCATCAGTCTTAATGACTTATATCTGACCCTCTCCAAAAGAGGAGGAACAATCTCATCCTGTTAGTTGCAAATACTACAAGGTTGTTGCAGAGAGTAAAGCAAGTGTTACCTCTGCTCTAAAGGCTTGGGTGGTGTCACTCTTCCAAGCTGCCGAAGCAGGATATGTAGCTACCGCTGCCCAGGCACCAGGGCCAGTGCTTGAAGGGCTAACTGGAATTTTCACTCGTTTTGGACCTTATTTGTTTTTTCTCCTCAGAATAATTTAATGCTCAGAATTTTCTTGGGAGGAAAGAAAGGGCTCAACAGCTATGAAAATCAGGCTATTAATGCTGGGTAACTGGGGCCTCTGAATATTACTTTTGGCAGGGTTTCCCTACTGTTCTGTTTTTATCAAACACATCTCTTGGAGTTATTTTTTTCATGTATTGATAGAAGTGTTTTCCAGAACTGCAGGGAATCAAGATACTTTGGTTTTGCCTGTGCAATAGTTGCTGCTACTTCATAACAGCTGAACTGAGCAGCCAGAGACATTAGGTATAGAAACAGGACATTAAGAAACAGGTCATGCTTTTCCAAAGGAGATGACTGTCTTCCTTTGGACTGATCAGTACTGATAATTGTGGAAATATGCTCCCATGGAACAGAGACAGGTTAAGGTTCTACTTCTTTATTAACCTGGTTTGATGCAAAAAGTACTCCAAAGAATAAAAGCCTTCTCCAGATTGCCCTTATTGGTATTCTGTTAAGACAATAAGAGGTGCAGAGCTGTTTATTTAACCACTTTCTTGTGGTTTGGACTTTCTTGTCTCCCAGGGAGCATGGGTAGATGTAGAGACCTGCACTTGGAAAGGGAAGATGATTGGCTGGCCTCCTTCAGGAGAAGGTATAGAAGAATTTCCTTCAGTGATCCATGCTTGCACTGTGTACAATTGCAATTTCAGCTCTGCCCTTGAAATGCAGATTAAGCAGTGCTGCCAACTTGTATTCTCCTGTCAAACATTTCACTGGCTTGGGAGGCTCTACACAGCTTGCAATGTTCATCCTCTGCCAGGGCTACTGCACCTGGGTGCTTGGTTGTGGGGTTTGATTTCCTCTTGAGCAGAGGATGCAGTTCAGGTACTTGTTTGTCTGCTCCTAAGATAACAACATGAATCCTTGTATTTGCTCTTTTGTTGTTGTTGATGATGTGGAATTTGCTGACTTGTGAATTTATTATTGTGAAATAAAGATGCTCTTGCATGGGAAGTGTAAGGGATGGTATCATCCCACACAGCATTTTTCTGTTCCTTTCCTGCAGTGCTCTGCCTTTTAGGCAGCCAGCTTTCTCTTTCTGGCCTCTTTCCATGTAGTTTGCTCTTTTCTTTTCTAACAGCATTTTGACAATAAAGGTGTAGGCATGTCTGCTCACGTGTTGTATCTCAGGCAATGCACTTGTCATTGAGAGAAATTAACTGGTTTAATACAAGCATGCTTGCCTTTTTCCTTAGAGTTAAGGATTTGCTTCTCGAGGGCCAGCTGGAGCAGTGGCTGCTATGGAGACATGGCAGCATTTAAAAGCATGATTTGAGATGTGATTTAAGACATTCCTAAGGAATAATGGGCAGGTTCTTGAGTATATCAACCCAGTTCACCACCGCTCTGGGGAAGGTGCTCTGAACTTTCTTTACTTTGTCCTTTTTTTTTCCCCCCCCCGCAGTGTATTTTGAAATGGGCCAGTAGATCCTTCACCAACTTCAAAGCTGTGGAATTTGCTTTCTCCTGTCTCTCTGGCCTGACTTTTGATTCTGAAGTGGAATTACACCTGTAGAAGTGTTTGCCTTCTGGAGGTAGAAGGGCCACCATGTCTGGTCTCACATCGCACGTGGTGTATATTTGCTGTTCCTGTGGAGTAAAGTGTTGGTGTTGGGTGGCAAAAGTGATGTGTGAGGCCTGAGGTGTGTGGTGAATGTTAGTGTTATCCATCATTATAGAGTCCACTTGGTTCATCCACTAGTTTCAAGACTTGTATTAGTATAGATATGCTGGGAAGAAAGACCATATTGATCTCTTGGTGATGTATCCTATGCAGGGGTTCCAGCAGGACAGAGAATGCCATTTAGCAAAACCTGGGGACAGCTGCTGAGCTGTGGTTGTATGTAAAATTCATTTGTAGCTTTCATGGATGGAGTTTTCTTTCAGCTGGCGTAAAATGTTTGTTGGTGTGTCTTTTTGAAAAGGCACTTTGGATCTCCTTTTTTTACCTTCTTGTAGACATATTGGTTTTAAGGAGACGTGGTTCTTATGTACCCAATTCTGTAGAGTTTAAGGACAGACTGCTTTTTGGGGAGGAGATATAGCACTTTCTGAAAACTGAAGGTTTGTTTATTTTTAACTACCCTTTTTTAGAAGAAAAATAACACATTGGAAGTAAATTAAAAATAAGACTCTCAACTTAAAAGGATAACTCCGTGGCCTTCTGAAGACTTGAATTCTCTGGTAGCTTAGAATATTTCTGATCTGAGACGGAAGTAGAGAGAAGAAAAACTGCTAGGATTTGTAGTTATCTGTACAAGGAGTACCAAAACATTTCCTTTAACGTCAGAAGGAAATGGGATGTCCTTTTTTTTGTTCTTTCTCTTGCTCCTAATGGAATATCCTCCCTGTATGTGCCATAACTGTGTGCTAGGCTCCTTGTCAATCTTTAGGAGAAAACCTTAGGCAAGATCTGATGCATGTGTTTAGCCAATAAAAGCACCTCTGTAAGAAATGGAAAGAAAAAACAGAATGAAATAAAATGAAAGTGATTTGTGATGAAGGTGTGTGTTCTTCCCACTGTTTTTTTCCTCCCCTTCCATTTGGTTAATCTGTCTGTTTTGTAAAAAAAAAAAAAAAAAAAAAAAAATCTTGAATCTTGCTGAATGGCTTGCACTATACATGTGAGCTATCCCTGTGAATTTGGATGCTGAACTTCATTCTCTCTAACTACCAGTATCCTAACAATACTGCATGCAATTTTTGCCCTCAAACTGAGTGCTTAGAGAAATTGAGGTTGGAAAAGACCTCCAAGATTACTGAGTCTAACTGTTAACCTAACACAGTGGTGTTCACC